>JARJDW010020341.1:0-54010 GCA_030264715.1 Adinopsis sp. GC000173
TTCCAATGTTGGATTGTAAGTAGTTTAAAACAGTTTTGGAGTAAATCTTTAGCTTCTGAGCAATACTACAGCATTCTATTATCCTATGTCCACCCAATTTCAACATTTCTAAAGCATTATCATCAAGCTATAAAAGTAATTGATTATTAATCTAATCCTAATGAATAAATATCTAGTACTAATCAATTATTTCAAACGAATTTCTAGTTATATGTTGAGAAACATATTTCAAATCTTTTGGATTAGAAAATGGAACAAAATTGTTTCTGATTGCTATAGAACATATACATGAGGTGACAAAATGGTCAAGGAATAGAATTTAGAGCGCTAGAATAAATTAAGTACTTTAAAACTGTTTTGGATGTTTTGGAACTGAATATTTCGACAATCTATAACTATACTAATCCAATTCAATTAATATTCCCATGGATTTATTAATATTTTTGGCGATAAACCTAGAGATAAGCTATAAAGATAATTGTCTGTCATTAATATTAATTATTAAAATAAATATATATTTCTAACCAATTTCTAGTTATATCTTGAAAAACAAATTAGAACTACTTTGGATTAAAAAAAGAACAAAAAGTCTTTCTAACTTCAATAAGACATACATCAGGTGACAAAATGGTGAAGGAATAGAATTTAAGAGTGCTAAAATATGATTAATTAAAAATCTATATCATCCAATGAGACATTCAACTTGTTCTTAAGACTTTCCACTATTTTATGACCTACGCAAAACCTTTTAACTCAAAAACCTCTAATAAGTATTATATTTATATGCTGATAGTATATATTTTAAAAACACTATGATAACGAGAACCAATTTCGTCATTTCTTAATAGAAACTCTAACAAGTGTCACGAATATTACATCCAATAAGATTTCCAACTAAACGTTGAAAGTAAGCCTTTCCATAATTTTATTACCTACGCAAAACAATCTAACTCATATAATTCAATTTAGAAGCCAATAATTTGTTCAAAGTCCCCCAAAAACATCCAAATAGTATTATATTTTTATGGTAATAATATTTATTTTAAAAGTACAAAGAAACGAAGACTGTTGTTTCTTAATAGAATCTCTAAAAAGTTTCATAAATTTTACATCCAATAAGACTTCCAACTTGACGTTGGATGTAAGCCCTTTTATAATTTTATTACCTACGCAAAACAATTGAACTCATATAATTCAATTTAGACGCTAATAATTTGTTGTAAGTCAGTCAAAAACACCCAAATAGTTTTATACTTCTATGGGATTTATTTAATAAATACCAAGATAAGGAAAGCAAGTCTGTTATCTCTCAATAGAAACTCAAAAAAGTTTGTTGAATTTCGTCCACTTTGATTATCAACTCTTGCAATAAATTTGTTTATAAAAGTATCCAGAAAAATGTTTTTATGAATTCTATGAATATGCAACAAAAATGTCAATGAATAAATGTTAGACTAAATAGCTAGAGGTGTAGTAAGATGATCCTCTTGAACGAACAACAAAACCAGGGCCGTCTAATTATGTAAAAGATTTTTCGCACCCCAAAGACCTTTAAATAATTTCATTACATTTAATAAATACTCCAAACAAATCATTACAAAAATTAATACATCAAAATTTAGGTACATATTATACTAATTTAGATCGAAGTGAATTTAACCAATAAGATTATTTTAGAGCGTCCCCAGTTTTGTCAGCATACATAAAAATTGCGTTAATGGTTCAAGTTCTAGTCCAGACATTGTTTTACAAGAAACATGCAACAAGAATCTTTAATAAAGAGAGTTCTTATCAGTCAAAGATACTCTTTCAGTCCGTGTTTTTTATATTTACTCATACATTATTTAACAACTCATTCCTTTATTGACTTTAAAGATTTGTTGCTTCTCTTCTGCTTTAATGCCTAATATTTTTCTAGATTACTATAAAATTACAACTACATATAAACAAATATATGATTTTTTACAATATAATTTTAATTACGTCTCTGTGAGAAGATACTTAGTCACCATAACTTGTTACGCGAGTCAAAGACTCTGAAAAAGAATAGGTGAAACTAAAACTGCATACATTACCTTTGATAGCATCAAATCTGTAAGTAAAATTAAAAATTTAAACGTCCTAACTTGCATTTTTACAGTTCCTAAAACAATGGTATAAAGATATGAATTGAGAAATAAATCAAAATAAATTTTTAATACAATTTACAACAGAAATTTAAAGAATATGTTACAATAAGAAAACAAGAGTAAATTATTTTTTATCCAAACAGACTTTACTGAAACTTTATTGTAGAATTCTGGCATCCATGCAATTTCTAATAAGATGCTTTACTTTGTCTCGCCGTTAAAGAATTCGAAAAATGAGCGCACCCTTTTCCAGACGATTATATAGTACAATGTAGACGCTGTACGTAAATTTCCAATATTCCAGTAGGTACAAATACGTGTACACGCGCGCTTTAAATATATTGGGAATATAAAATAAATATTGAGATTGATTTTTGTGTCATTATCATCAGATATATAAATAGATCGCGCGGCGTTATCAGTAAAATATGATAATGTATCTGTATTGGCATATACACAGTAGTGCAAAGAATGTCGATGCTACCTGACAGCTCTCCTTTGGGACATTCATGTAAGTTTCTAGAAGTGTTAATTGCATTATTTAATAACATCAATTTTAGCCCAAGGTGAGGATGATGCAGTTACATTAAGACCGAAAGCGACACCAACAGTTTACCAAAACGGTAATGTTTTTATTAATATCTAAACAATAGGTTTGTTTTTTCCTCATAAACATGAACATGTCTCATGTGCGCAAACAATAAACATGTTTTCTTTACATTTACACTTTTAGTTCATTTAGATTTTTATGTTCAAATGTGCACACATACCTAACCTATATTTTTGACAATTTATATGCCAATGTCAAAGTGAAATGTCAAATTGCTCTCTGTTATAGAGAGACGTCTCGCGTCAAACACAGACAAGCAAGTTGACTATCAACAATACAAAATTAACGGTTGTCAATCTACTAATGAAACTGTTTTTAGCAACATAAACTTGTCATAAACTAGAGCTTTTTGTGCAGCATATGTACATGACAAAAAACATAACCTAATATCTAAACAATAACATTTCACAATGATTAATTTTGAATTTATGCAGAAACCTTTGTTGAAAATCAATTTGGTATCAATGACCACCTCGAGTATGAACGGAAAGGAAACGATCCAGGTCTTGTAGTCATCTTCAATCAAATAATTTGCGAGGGCTACGAACCGCGATATGGTACCGAAAAAGACTTGTCCGAATTGATAATCACTTTTAGAAGATTAAAATATAATATGGATTCTAGATTTATATGTGTTAATTATACCACCGAACAAATAGAAAAGAAAATAGCAGAAAGTAAGTGATTTAATGTGATTAATTCAATGGGTGGCAGGAAAGACGTTCTACAATCGCGCAAGCCTCCAACTGAACGCTATAAAATATACAAATTATATATTTGAAAACTTTAATTTTTTTGCATAGTTTCAAATATCTAAACTCGGGTAAATATGGCAATCCTTATGCAGGTAATGAAATGACTTCTGTTCAGTTTGAAACTTGGGCGATTTTATGTTACAAATCACAAATTTGCCAAAGGTAGTATTGAAAAATACTCTAAGTGATCCTTAACTTATGCGTCGCGTCCCAAATTTAGGTTGAAACCAAGCATATGACCTGGGTCACATAAATTCGAAGCAAATCGGGGATCTGGCCTTATAACAATTAATAACCACTGCTTTAGACACCAATTAAAACTAGTATTTTCCTGCTTCTTGAGAATGCATACGTCATTTGATTATACAAAGAAAATGTAACAACATTTTTTCCGCAATCAATTCAATTGTTTCATTACTAATCTACGCACTTTTTAGTATGTAAAATGGATTTGAGGCAGCGCAATAGTTTGATATGTATATATATGAGCCATGGCGAGGAGAAGAACACATTAGTTACAGCTAATGGCAAAATGAAAGTGGAGAAAATTTATGAACCGTTCGCCAAATGTGAACATTTAAAAGGAAAACCGAAAATATTTTTATTTCAGGTTTGTATATAGTATACTAACGATAAATATCAATAACCGTATATGCTTATCGCATAATTTATATATCCATATATAGGCATGCAAAGCGCAGAAATTGAAAACTACGGAAGAGGAATTGACAGATGGAATCAAATTGAAACAGCTCGTCAGCGATAGAACGTTAAAGGATCACATACCAAACGATGTTTTATTGGCCTATTCCACGCTCGAAGGTAATTAAATCATTACTCATTGTTTACGAGCATCTTTTCATTGACGCAAAATGCTAAATTTAATTTAGAACAAAATTGTTGATGTAGATATGGCTTAGTGACACATATATGATAGATATATATCTTATCGGAGTCGAGATTTTATCTGCGCGCTCGTACGCTGCTATCAATGTGGGAAATGACATTGTCTTATTTAAATTTAAAATTCGGATTTAGATATAAACAAAAAATTAAAAGCTTAATTTACATTGTACATTCAAACAATGCTTTATTATCTTATATATATACAAATAACGAAATTAGAACCGATCGACATAGATATTACATTGATTAAACCTATTAATTACGTTCAATTTTTTTTATTAAAACCACGCAAAACATATTTTTGATTAGACTGGTTTCAGTCTATTACTGGAGAATCATTCATATTTCACAACCTTAAATTTTCTTTAAAGAATTAATTCGTTCATAAAAGTTCGAGACCCTACCAACATATTATTTACATTTTTCCTGCGCTTTTTTAGTTTTTATTTTGATTAACATTTGTCTTCGCGTTTCTTTTTTCTATATTGTTGTTTTCACATGTTTTTGCGTTTTTTCGCATTTTTCTGCATTATTCTTTTGTTATTGGCTGTTTTCCACGTTTTTAGCATAACTTTTTGTTGTTTTACATTTTTTGTGCTTTTTCACGTTGATTTTGCCTTTAGCGTTTTTCTGTGTTTCTTACATTCTCAAAAAATAGAAAGAAACGTAGAAAACCGTAGAAGCACAATGAAGAGAGAATAAATATGAAAATAGAGGGAAAAAGAAAAAAACATATAAAAATAGTAACATAATGACGAAGGCTTGAAACTTTTTAAACCACCCACCTCAAACACTAATGATGTGTTAGTAATAGGCCGAAACTAGTCGTGCTTGTAAAAAAAAACATTTTTAAAATATATGCAGTTGTCAACAACAAATCATTATATAACTATTGCACTCTATCTAAAGAATAAATGGTATGTACAAAAACAAATTTAATTTTTTTTTAGTTTTTATCTGTGAATTTAAACATTCATCAACTTACACGTTGGCTATTCTATTATTACAGGAGAAGTTGCATTTCGTAATCAGAAACATGGCTCATGGTTCATTCAAGAGGTGTGCAGAAATTTTTATGCTTATGGGCGACGTGATGATGTAGCTAGTATAATATTTAGAGTAACCAAATGTGTGGCGCACAGTTACATCTATGAGGAACGCGGCGTAAAGGCAAAACAACTTCCCATCGTTCTATCAACATTACGTAAGAAATTTTACCTTACGCGAAGCAAGGAACGAATGGACCTATTGCAAATTATGCAGGAGCAGAAGGAAATTAAAACGGCGCTCTTAAACCTACACAAACAAGTTAATGAAATCAGAAAGTCTAAGAACAAATAATTACCGTAGATTAATGTAATTTATAGTTAATATAATTCAATACCTTTTCCAGAGGTATTTCAGAATTTCAATTTGATTCCAAAATACTCAAATGTATTTTAGATTTTATGCATTCTAAAATTCATATAACTAGTTTGAAATACAATTGATACTTCTTCTGAAATATAGCTGGCAAAGGTGTAATCGTATCAATTTATTTAGATATTAGTAAAAATATTATTATAATTTAATAATATGTATACAACTTGAATATAATTAGTAGTGTAAATAAGTATATTATTTCCATGGTGGTTTTGTATTTGCTGAATTCGATCTGGGACGCGTGGGGGAAGTCAACAAGCCAATGCTGAACATTGATGGTCTCAATTCGCTCTTCGTAAATTTGGAATCAAATCTCACGAGTTTCCCATTCGTTTCTTTGCCATTTTTCAATCGTTCATTGCGATAATCTTCCATAGATGTCGAAATTTCATTTATCAACTCTTTTATCTCCTTGTAATTTTGATGTATTTTCAAATGTATTTTAGATTTTATGTGTTCTAAAATTCATATAACTAATTTGGAATCCAATTGATAGTTTCTGAAATACAGCTGGCAAAGGTGCAATCGTATCAATTATTACAAGTTAATATGAAATTTATTTAGATATTACTAAAAATATTATTATAATTTAATAATCTGTATATTACTTGAATATTTATATTAGTGGTGTAAATAAGAACATTATTTCCATGGTGGTTTTGTATTTGCCGAATTCGATCTAGGACGCGTGAGTGAAGTCTGCGAGCCGGTGCTGGACGTTGATGGTCTCAACTCGCTCTTGATACATTTAGAATCAATTCTCACAAGCTTTCCTTTCTTTTCCTTGCCATTTTTCAATTGCTCCTTGCGATAATCTTCCATAGATGTCGAAATTTCATTCATCAACTCTTTTATCTCCTTGTAATTTTGGTGTATTTTCAAATAATGTCCTCGATATTTGCCTGATGGCATTAGATAGAATTTACGCGTGAGCGTCGATATAATCAAATGTCGTAGTCCGCGCGGGTCGTGCGGGTCGGTTGGAATTTGCGTTACCAAATCCCAAATGTCTGTGTGCTCACCCCTTTCTACGATGTCCCGACATAATGTTTGTATAAATGTATCATATTTATCTAAAATATACATGTAAATGATTAATAAATGTGTAGATAAAGATGAGGCATTGTTGACAAGAAGGGTAAACTCAACAAATGATAATTCAGATTGCAAATGCAAAACAAACTTAATCGAAATGGCAATTGAATAATTATCTGCCATTTATAGAACTAAACTTTGATAATTTGAATCATTGGATAAATATTGAAATTAAGTTTTGAATTAACAAGTTTATAATGCGTTTTTGCACGACCCAGAGTATTATTTTCCAAAAGACAAATCAATTACTCAAGACCTGAATAGAGCTTTTTACGTTTGTAATAACCATCAAAAATCAGGCAGGAAAACATTGAAGTCCGCAATCCAAATATAAATTTGCGAAAAGCGTTGAAGATTTATAAAATTAGATTCGCAAATTTTTGACCGTCTCGAAAAACGTGTATTTTGGATGTGGAATTCAATGCTTTCCCCCATTTTTAGTGACCATTGAAACAACATAAAAACCTCCGTTACGTTCCTTTATAAATATTAGTTGGCAGTATTTCAACCTAAGGTCATGAATGTCATTTGTTGAATATGCCCCTTAGTGATGCGATGAGCATCACTACATCTATCAAAATATGTATTCTAAATTTGAAAAAATAAACTGACCAAATTGATTGGTTTGCTAGCATTTGCAAAACATGTTTAGCCGAACATTGGTTTTTTATTTAAAGTTGCACAATATTGCACAAAAAATTATAAAAATACTAAACTATATAATATATCTCTTTAAACTATAGTTCCGATTCGTCAGAATTGGAAGAAACTTAAATTTTATATTAAAAATGTTCGTTAAAATTGATTTCTTATATAGTTTTCAGAGTTTTGGTTATGCAGGACAAAGTATTACAGATCCAAAGGTAACAAGAATTCCAAGAATATTTATTCCTTGTTTAAAGACAATCTGCATTAAAATAAAGTTGGGAATCGTTGTTCTAAAGCAGGGGTGGCCAAATGTTCAAGCTCCAAAGATAATAAGAATTCCTAAAATATTTATTCCTTGTTTAAAGGGATTCCGTATCAATAAGTTGGGAATAGTTGTTCTAAAACTATTGTATAAAAAAAGCTTGTGTTTAATAAAAATTTCGATTTTTTGGAAATGTTCGGTCAGAAAAAAAGATTCAGAAACGTTGTCTTAACGTATCGTCCAACATATTACCTATCGCATAACTATCATACATTGTGCTAGGGCTAATAACTTACTAAACGATGTTTTTTTCACAATAAATAGATCGGCTTCCACAGGTGCATCGTATTTAGAATCATTTTTTCGTATGGAATCATTATCGGTACAAATCTGAGTAGCGTGAAACACAAAGATTTTTGGTTTGTATCGTAGATTTTCCACCAGTAAATACGTAGACCAAACATTTTTTATGTCTAAATTAACGTTATATCTTTCGCAACCCAATTGGCCATCTTCTGGAGATTTATATCCTAAGAAAAAAATAATTAAATTTGTATCCTCAGGTTTAATACTCTCCCCAACTAAAATGTAACATAATTATTAATTATAATTTTAGTAATATATCATATTTGTTGCATATACTTATTCTCATTTTCTCGTTGATTTTATCAACATCCTTAAAACTATGAATATTATCATCGGGAACATTGTATCCACATTTATTAAACGTTTTTTGTATCAATTTGCAATTATCCTTTTGTTTTGCCACGCGAAAAATATGCACCACTCCTCTCGAATTGTCGTTGTGTTTATATTCATCCGAAATCAATTCAGGCGAAAAATGTATATCGTTAATGTATTCCGAATGAACGTCAAACGATTGCCGTTGGTAGTCGAACGAAGATGATTGCCGTTGCAGGGTAAATCGACCCGCATCGTACACCACACTGTTTTTACCATTCATATTAATTTTAAACTAACTTTATTTCAATAAATTTACAACTTTATGAAAAAAGATAACAGATATGATAATAAACAAATATTGATAACAAAAATCGTTATATGTACATGACGTGATGATAAAAACACTTTGTTCGCGACTTTAACTTTACACGTATATGCTAGTTAATTAACTTAATGCACTCGGTTATAGTTTTTTCTAAATAATCAGGAACAAAATCATTTATCTCGCTTAAAATATCGAACAATTTTTTTTCAATATTTTTTATATTAAAATCCTTATCTTCTACTATTCGTTTCGGAACCGAAAACTTTTCAAAACATTTTTTTATAATATGTAAGTACATTGCTAGCATTTCTTTATGATGTCCTGCAACGTGCGATGGTTTTAGCTTTTTCATCGATTCACAGAAAATTTGTAATATATTGGTAATTTCTTCAGCTATCTGCGTGCAGATCGTTTCGACTTCCATAAACATCGTTGATAACATTATTAACATAATTGGCTGCAATACAAATATTAAAATTAATGTAATGCCTACCGAAAATTCCTATCTATAGTATAAAAGAAATAAATACTATTTATATTTAAACCTTTTTGCAAAAATTATGCAAAATTTAAATACTTCCCCCTCGATACATTTAATATCTCGTAAAATACCCAATTTCTGAAAATTCCATAGATCCAAAATCAGGCAAAATTCAAAATTTTCAATTGATTTCAATAAAATTAAACAAAAAATTTGAATTTTTATGGAATTTCTAACACCCCATAAAAGTTAGATGATTCATTTAAAGAAAGTAAATCTGCAATCAACAGAAAATTTTCCGAGCGTCTCCGAAATGTAAAAATATTTACCGTAAAAAAGAGACACAGTTTCCTATTATTTGGACATACAGCATTAGCGCTTCGGCTTAATACAAACCGTGTTATTTTTTAAATAAATAAATTATAAGTATTTCTAAGTACTTGAGATAAAAGATAAAGATTAACATCAATTTTAAGGTAATAGAAAAGAAACACCTCGACTATACAGCAAGGGTGCAATAGATTTTACTATTTTTTTGCTTATAATATATTATAAATTAACAAATTGTTTTTGTTTTATTTCAATAACGAGCAGAACTTTCCGGAATTATATTTATTTGTAATCTAATCTAGCCTCAATTAATAACAAAAATAGACTACATATTAGATTAATCATTAATCAGTGTCTAAATCGCAAATTATGCACGAGTTTGATGAATCATACACGTAATTCTAAAAAATACCTTTAGTTTTTACAAACAATATTGCTAAATAATATATTGCTTAGCATGGTAAATGCGAACAATGTTTCATTGCAATCTTCTTCTTCTACAAACTGTGTTTTGAGGAACCCCATATACTATGGGGAATCTTTCAAACGCTAGTTAAAATAAAAATTTGAAAATAAATTTGAAACAATTTAAAGGTGTACGAAAATCACAAATAACACAACCATAAACTTAAATTTTGGCAGCGTACGAATCTAAAAAGACAATGGCATCCTAGTGGCTACCTTTTTTTCATCCTCCTAAGGGTTCCGCAAGTCAATAAAGTGTCAAGACCAGTTTTGTAATCAATGCTAAATCAACCAATAAACAAATACAATAAATGTCTAGAACGGGTAATTCAGTAAAACTCGAATTCGGATTTGAAGCAAAGAGAATAAAATTTATTTAGATTACCTAAATATCTCAATCTACTATAGGTATTTAATCGCCCTTTGAAATGCGAAAATTATTTGTCACACTGTATTAAAATATATATATATATATAAAAGTATAGTAATCTAAACTTTTATATTCTCTATGGTACATGGAAAGGGTGGAAGGAATATTTTGAATAAAACTTAATATCTGTAAAAAAAGCCCAGAGTTTTGGACACTACATTTGCTCCTATCCTCAGTAATGCAGCGAGTATTCAAAACATTGAACAGTCCATCTCACCTAATGAATTATGTAATATTATGAAATATATAATAAAAAACTGCCTTAGAAGAATTGTGTTTCCTTGTGGTATAAAGAACGACTATCATCAATGATTCGAAAATCACATAGATGCGAAACTGCATATTTACGCAGGATTTGAGACGAGCGCGTAACTAATGACATTAGCCAATGAATTAGTCAACGTGAAATCTTCTACGATCAGATAAACTTACACCTCAAAAGTTACTTAATCTCAGACGGTTGCCAATGCCCTAAAGTTTGCGTTGCTGGAACCATAGGAGCTCTCGAGGTAGTAACCAAAGCTGATAATTGTATATATGCACATGCTCATAATATATTTGATCGTGATTACTCGTTATTGCAAAGGTTAATAATTTTTTACAACTTTTAATTTTGCTACATTTCCTTATTAGCACATTATTTATTTTATATATATATATATATATTTCAATTAATAATATTAATAATATTCAATCAATTAATTAAATATGTTTATTTTCTGTTAAATTAATGAATTAATTTATCTTTTTCAGTAAATTGTCTAATTTTATAAATTTAAATTTAAATGTTGGTGCCATTTTTTCATGTCATCATCATAAGTTAATTATCGGGATATAAGACATCCTTGTTTTATTCATGTATTTGATATACAGCATCGGGCACAAGAATCCGATCGCCTGCAAGCGAATAAGCAACGCCAACTACGAATATCTTCAATTAGTAGTATGCCTTACTTATTTCAATGGCACAACGCCGACTACGACTATTTAAGTACAAGGCGGCAAGTTTGAAAAAACGATCGAATTCTTTTGCCCGCCGGTGTATGGATGTGTGTACATCTATTTTGCAGGTCATTTTATGTATACTCTTTCTGTCTCTAGAGCTCTGGAACCTTCGGATGAGTTCGGAAATGTCATTAGTTGCGACCTCTACATCTCAAACCCTGCGTAAATATAAGGCTAACATGTAAAAGTGATTTAATAATATTATATTAACTATTCTTTATTTTTAGTCATTACGAAAATAATATTTTAATGGTTTATCTTACCTTTGTAGTACGACAACATTTTTCATCTATTAAAGTAAAGCTACCAATTAATTCTTCAACAAAATGCGAAAGGAGTTTCTCAATCAAATCCATTTTTATAATTTTAGATCTCTTAAATGATACATAGGCTCCAATAAGATCGTATGTTGTAGTAGTTAAATCATCAGAAAGACGCTCCTGCTGAATTTCATTTCTAAAAACAAAGCAAACTTTTATTGCTTTTATTTATTGTTTAGTCAATAGTACGGTGTGTAACTTATTACCTGCATAACTGTTTATTCTATTCATCGTATAATTATTACTTATATTTTACAAAAAAAAGTGTAGAATGTTCTTCATCCACTCAGTGCTATTTTAACCCTAGGCCTTGGCCTAGGGTCATCTATATCGATAAAACGGTACTGCCTGCACCATGATTTATTAAGATTTGTTCATCACTTTATTATTCACTTAATAGTGTTAAAACTATTGGGTTGAGTAAAATGTAATTTCATATTCCGGGTAAATGTACTAATGTCGTTTTTCCATATTCCATGATATTATTCTATTTATAAGATGTCACCTTATTGCAAGAGGTTATCTTACATTAACTTTTTCAGTTTAACCGTACTAGTGTCTTTGCGTATTTTATGATGCTCTTCTTTTCATAAGAGATCGTCGTATCTTAACTTTTTCAACTTATATGCAGTAAAAATAGTGAACATAGTAGTAACGGTCCTATGCGTTCAAAAACAAAAACGTATCACTGGCTTGAGATTTTGCAAGCCAATCTTGCCATACACGTTTCCTTACCGCCCTTTCTTCATCTACATTACACATCCTCTTTTGGTTTTTGCTTTTTTCTAGCTTCACTACATCCCCAAATAAAAATCAATGAATATAATTCATCAAATATAGGCTGAAAAAGTTAAGACAAATTGATCTTCTATAAAAAGGTGAATATCATGAAATATGGAAAGAGGCACTAGTATCAGTTAACTATCATTAATTATCAACCCATTTAGACCGTTTATTTAGAAAGTGATGTAAGTGCATTTTCTCTAGTTTCTAGAAAATTAAAATAACCTGTAATTATTTAATGTCATTTACCGATCAATTTTAACCACTTAATGCACTAAGCCGTGTCTGACACGTTTATTCGTTGTTTCTGGTAATTTTTGAACATGGACGTTTGTCACATGTCCATGTATGGGTACTAAAAAACTGATCCTTTTTTGACAGAAAATTTGAAATTAATGTGTGCATTAAGTGGAAAACATAAAAAAATACATAAAATTAAGCATAAATTATGTGATATCTCATTTCTTTCCAAAATGAGCTTATACCGCTTTCAAAATAAACAGTCCATTTGTATGCTGTATAGTTGGTCATGACGTGACTTTGATATCTTTGACATATAATGACAACCACACGGTAACAATGAATCTGGGTACCTATCAAACTCGCATTACCTTATTCCATTTTTGGTATACCTGCTAAAAACTTGCAGTTTACGTGTAAAATGTAATAATTATAAGTATCTAAAACAGTTCAAACGGGCATTTATAAGAACTGCCATAAATTATAAATTTACCTGCTGTAAGTCTGTTTAATCTGTGCATTGCTAAAAGTGTCCAAATTTATTTGTTATCAAGTGTATATCTTTGATACACAATGACCAACAGAGCAGCGTATGAGTATAGTTTTAATTGTGATAAACAAACCTTAGTTAAACACTGAAGTGAACAACATTCCAAGCTACAATAGTTTGTCAATTAAATATATGTCAAATAGAATAAATAGTTATACAAATAATAATAATAAGTGAATGTTACCTTAAATAGCAATGATAAAGCTCGAAACAGAGCTCGATTGTATTTTGAATATTGTCGCTCTTGAAGTACTCGTAAACTTTTTCCTTATCGAGCACATTTCTATTGCTTTGTTCACTTATCGACACATATGAAAATTCAAAGACGCTGGAGTCTTTAATCAACGATACCAATGAATCTTTTCGATAATAATTAGAAAAGTATCCCCTGTCAAGTATTTGTTTCAACGTTAACAGGAATGATATTATTTTGTTGTTACTATAATCATTACACATCAAATTTGAGTCATCCATGTTGATTGTTCGGTTCACTCTCTTGTAGTACTAATCCAAATTGTTAGAAAAACAAATTTAATTTAATATAATAGAATTTAATTTTATTTCACAGCGTATACTTGAATTCGAATTATTTACACGTGAACTTGATTACGTAAATAAACTGACGCCTGCGCCTTCTTTATCTAACATAACCTAAAAATTAGAGTTCAAAAAATATTTTTTTTAAATTAAAACTTATAGTAATTTAATAATGGAGTCACTGCCAAACGGTCTATCTGGTGCACAAAAAGACGAACTAATGGATCAAGTAAAGCAACAAATTGCGGTAGCGAACGCTCAGGAACTATTAAGTGTAAGTGTTTGTATGTAGGTGGTAAATCATAGAAATATTAATGCCGCTTCTTTTACAGAAAATGACGGAGAAATGTTTTAAAAAATGCATCAACAAACCTGGCACATCACTAGATAGCTCCGAGCAGGTATGTGGTGGTTGCAATTGTAACGATTACATTGAATAATATGCAATGTTATAGAAATGCGTCGCCATGTGCATGGACCGATATATGGACTCATGGAATTTAGTATCACGAACATATAGCCAAAGAATACAACGCGAAAGAACAAACATGTAAATAAATTTATAAAGCATAATTATATAGACGGTCGTAGGGAAGGCATATGCTGCTCGTTCGGAAAAATAAAAAAAACTATGTGAAGCATTTATATAAACTGGCATCATTTTATAACTGTTATGTACATAGTTAGGGCAATTTAATTTATTTGCCAAAATCACTTTTTGTAGTAATACCTCATTCTTTTGTTAAATACAATCATTAAATTGACATCACGTTTTGTTTTTATTAAAAAATTACACTCTTTATTTAACCAAGAAAAAAAGACTTAATAATATAAATTATAAAATCACACAATGTATAAGGCACTGCAAAGTTAAGTACATCACAACATTAAGTACTTGTGCTATTTAATGATAATACTAAAAAATAGATAAAACTAAATGTAGCTATTATAATAATACTTATTGTAAATCTCGCCTATTGAAAAGTGTGCAATGAGTATACTTAAAAATTTTCTTGACTTCAGTAACATCAAACTTGAGCTTAAAATAACACTACATTTAATATGAGCAATTCAGCGTTTTGATTTAGGTCATACTCAGTTGATAAGAATTAAAATCATTATCTGCCATAAAACGTAACAAATGAAGGGCTCAAAATTAAAGTGAATCAAATTCACTTTTAATAAACAAATATTTCTTATAAACTGTGCAAATGTGCATGAGCTTACTAATAGTTTCTTAGTGCACACTATTTACTAGTTCTCTTTGAACAAAAATTGTTCAAATTTGTGTCCCGATATATTTCACCGCATGCATACAATTTCATTTATTATTATATATAGTAGTTATAGACTGCGTTTATAGTGAAGCAGCTCGGACTGATATGTAGTAGAGACATAGTTAGAGGTGTGCTCGATTTTTCAACAGCGTAACAAATATTTGACACACACAAAATTTAATAAGATCGAGCAATCTCAATCTGCTTAACACGAACATTGCACAAAACCAGCTTTAAGGGATTTAATCCACCTTAATTTGGAGCCCTGCAACTATGACATAGGACATTTCAGATACAACAGACTGAACTTGGATGATTAAATAATTAACTAATGAATTTAATGGGCATATAGTAGCTCTTACTAGCGTAGTGGTGTGCTGGAGATATGAAATCTGCATTAGAACTAATAGAATTGGTGTTCTACAAAATTAAAAAAAAAATATTATAGAATTACGTAGAGAGAGAAGAGATATATTTAGAGTGAAGTAAGGGCGATACGAGAATTGCGAAGAAAACCCTAACAGGTATAACAATGTCTCTCCAAATGCGTAGATTTTGTTAATCATTTGCATAGATTTTTGCCGTGCAATTCGCATTAAACATTTCTACAAAATTCGGCAATTCCAATCCCATACCTAAATTTTTCTACGCAATTCACGTATCGCCCTGCAACAATGTATCCCAAATAAACGCGCATACTTAGCTGTTTTATTGTGCAAATATGAATATCTAAACTCGTTCCGGTAAATAATTTTTGCTTAATAAATTTCCGTTCCATTTAAAATGTTTACTGGTAGTACACCACTGCACTAGGCCCTACTAATCTGACAAGTGTTTAACGTGTTTAAAAATAAACTATTCAATAAATAAAGCTATAACAAGTTTCAAACAGTATGGCAACTTTTGTAATATGGCTTTAATCGAATTTGCTGCATTAGAATTTGTGCCGAATATATAACTATGCAATCAACGTCGTACGTTCGTTCAAAATCCAACCTGATTAATTAGAACTGCTCGATTTAAAAATATCATCTAGATTTGAATTGAACTCGATATCTTCGCTCGTCACACTTGATGCAGTACTTTCATTAGCTGCAGAATCTTCAATTTCAACCGCACCATTCTCCTTGCGTTCAGAATGTTGGTTACTACTCGAACGTTGGACACTCGCTTCAACTTCACTCTCAGTAATAACATCATCGTCATAATTCACTTTGATATCAGCTTTTTGATTAATGTTGTTAGTTAAAGGCAGTAATATGGCATCGCTGTGATGTGATTCCAATGATTTTGATTTTGCAACGATATCAGAAATCGATGTCGAAGTGGCTGAGATTGAACTTTTCTCAACGGTCTCTTCGATTTCGCTTGTTTGTACGTGATTCTGCGCTAAAGGAAACAGCGTATCAATTTTATTTCCTACATCAATTGGTGTATTTTCATCATGCTTCGATATAGAATCGTTCGTTAGTAAATCAAGCGAATGTTTCGACGAGTTGCTTTTAGTTTCGGTGACAACATCAGATCTAAAGCTTCTAATACTTTTATCAAAATCAATTAAACAACTCTTATTGGATTCTGAAATCTCCTCTGTCCTTACGCTTTTAATACTTTTGTCTAAATCAAGAAGAGTACACATCTTCGTGCCTCCAGGGGAATCACATTTATCGCTTTTAATACTTTTCTCAAAATCAATAGGACTTTGATCTTTAAAACTAGCTTCCTCCTCTTCTTCGATGGAACTTGTTTCGTGCATGGTGTCATTCTTCGTTGATGCGGTTTCGATAGAACGCGGAGAATTCACATTTTTAATAACATCATTAATCGTTGGATTTGATACATCGAACGTTTTATTGAACAATCGTTCGACTGGCATATGTTGTGAGTTGTCTTTGATTTCGCCCAATTGGCTTTCACTGATATTTTCACTTATATCGTCATTATCAGTCTTTGATCCGTTTAGTTTAGGATTATTTTTAGCTAGATTGATTAGTTGTAGCAATAGAGGAACGGCATCGTTTTCATTTAAATTCAATTCTTGTACTAATTTACTTCTTCCTTCGTAGGTGTAATCGTTGCCTGAATACGACTCGGGATCGTACACAGAAATCGTGTAATCTAAATTGAAATATTCTAAAAATTCCCTAACTAAACAAAACATTAATTTTCCTTCAGATGTTTCTAATTGAGCCTTGACTTTCTTGTTGAGTAAAAACTTATTTTTCTGAAGTAATTCATTTTCATCGAAGGCAAAGAACACACAAGCCCGTAATTGTGCCTACAAAACAATTCAAATTTAGAACTTCAGAATTATATCGAAGCAATTAATACTCACTCTAAGTTTGGCTAATGTTCCATTGCTTTCTAATGTTTGTGTTAGCAAATCTCTGAGCTCACTATCTTCTTCAAAAGACATTATCAAGGTTATGTTTTAAAAAAGATAAAAATACTTTAAAATAACGTCCTTCCAACGAGTATTTAATATTGAAAACAATATGCTGGTAAAAATAATATAAAATTATATTTGATATAAAGGAAAAAATAATAATCTCGTTTGAGTAAACAAATTTCTTAAAAATATTTTTGCAATGCTACCAATATTTTAAAATAAAACTAAACTTAATAAAAATTATTATAATTATGTTTACATAATAGAGAATCGTATATTTGTAATCTTTATAATAAATATCTTGCTTGTAATACTTTAGATTTCATATGTATATAAAAAATATATTAATAAAGCTGAATAATTATGGCGGTGCAGAAGAGAAGGATTGATTGCTTGCATACATATTCCGTCTAGCTCTGATACTTCTACGCATTCCCTTCAACATTTTATGAATTGCATGTGGCGGAACTCGCATGTTCAATAATTCTATAATGATTCTGTAAACAATCCGTTAGTAAAAATAAGAAGCCGCATAAAATATTTACTTTAGAATCGTTGGATCTGCTTTGATTCCAGCCAACTCTGACAGCTGCAACAATTCCTCCTGATGCTGCCTTAAGGTTAAACTATTGTGCACGGGTTGTTCTCGAACCATAATTTTGCGTATTGACGATCAAAAATGTATTAATAACTTAGTAATCTTAACGGTCTTTTCGAAGTTGTCAAAATTTTCGCGTTTATTTTTAATTACAAACGCTCACAATCGTTTGGAATCGAATGTGTGTTGCCAACGGTAAAAAGAGAAATATTACTTGTGCTACCGCTACTAGCTGTGCAATAAAATTATGGATAAAATTATATTTGTTATAAAACGCATAGCTGATTTCAAATACATGCACAACATTTGTATAACATTTATGTTTTTAAATTGCAATTTTATAAAATATTTTTTTATTAAATTGTTCATGGACTTGCGCACTTTAGCACTAATTGCTGTCAACTGTAGACTACGGTCTATAACTTCACGGTATTAAAATTTGTAGTTGCATAATAGAGTTAATATTAATTTTGTTATTTTATAGAAAATGATCAAGCCGAGCAATATCTCCACCTTCGTAAAGGCCACCAGTGTTGTGGTCGGCAATAACTTGAAAATTGCCCCAGCATGTGTGGTACCGAAGAAAAGTGTTACCAAGACTCCAACACTACTTTTAACTACGCAATCGCTAAGCCAAACGTTACCATCGTCAAATTTAGCAATTCAATGCGGCCCAGCTGTATCTACGCAAGTAAGGTTTGCCCATACCGATATTACCGTTCCAGATTTCGATGGCTACCGAAGAGATTCAGTTAAAGATGCTGCTAAAAGCAGTATGGAATCAGAGGATAATCGCAAATCGTTTACGTACTTAGTTGCTGGAGCTGGTACTGTAATTAGTGCGTACGCTGCTAAGGCCGTGGTCACCCAATTCGTCACATCGATGAGTGCAACTGCTGATGTATTGGCTATGGCGAAAATTGAAATAAAATTGTCTGATATTCCAGAAGGAAAGAGTGTTACTTTCAAGTGGAGAGGTCGGTATTCAATATATTTATTTCCTTATTGCAATACTAATCTTATAAATCATGTTTTTAGGTAAACCATTATTCATCAGACATAGAACAGCTGCTGAAATTTCGACCGAAGAAGGCGTTGCTGTTGGAAGCCTACGGGATCCTCAACATGACAACGAGCGCACCCAGCGACCTGCTTGGCTGGTTGTTTTAGGCGTGTGTACTCATCTTGGATGCGTACCAATTGCTAATGCTGGTGATTTTGGCGGTTATTATTGCCCATGCCACGGCTCGCACTACGATGCATCAGGAAGAATTAGGAAAGGACCGGCTCCGTTGAACTTAGAAGTGCCGCACTATGAATTCCCAGATGATAACACTTTAGTCGTTGGTTAAATTTTTAAGTCAAATTATTGTAAATGTTGATAATGTAATATTTATTAATTTAGTTCAATTTACCATCAATATCAACACATGGTGTATTTTAAAACCAAATAAAGCATATACATAGCTTTAACTAGATCAAAACTTTGTTTGAAACAATGTATTGTTTATTTATAAATGTATTGATAAAACGGTTGTTGCTATAGCAGTACAATATTGAATAAATAAAATAAAAGCTCCTACCCGACACAAAAAATTTTGCTGTGTGAATTTTAATTTATATTTGTATTTATAATATGGTAAGTGGAAGAGAATTTCGCGATTCATTGCACAAGCCTTTGCCGAATGCTTCGAATAAACATTCGAGGGGTGGCCGTATCGTACCCGCATTCACCATCCAATCGCTGCAAAAAGGTACTTGCTTATTGCCGCCACCCAGTTGCAATCCATACAAGGAAAGCGTTCCCCTTGGAAGAAACAACCAATTTCGACATGCATATATGAAAGGGGAGCTGCCGATTAGCGCAGATCCGAATAAGACAAGCTGCTCTTGGAGGGTAAAGTATTAATTCAATTTATTTCACAAGCAATTCTATAAATATACATTCACATTTGCAGATCGATATTAACAAAATCGATTACAACTATTATTTGCCATTATTTTTTGAAGGCTTAGTAGAAACGGATTCTACTAACAAGTTTATGGCGGAGCAAGGAATTGTTGACTTGTTGGAACGAGGAGGTGCGAAAATCTTTCCATGCATTCCGCAACTAATTCTACCCATTAAAAGTATATAAAAAAGATCGTTTGCATCGTCCAGATTAATAATTGCTACCATTTGCAGACGCTTTGCAAACCAAGAACAAGGAAATCATGTGCAGAACTTTGAAGATAATCCAACAGTTGGTTAAGTCCTACGAACTTGTAGGTGAAGCCCTTGTTCCTTACTACCGGCAAATATTGCCGCCATTGAATTTATTCAAAGAAAAGAATGGTAAAACATTTTGATTATTATAAATCTAAGATAAAAATTAGGGTATTAAATATTTGGTTCATTCACAACATATTTATTTTAAATTTGTTAATCTACGCTGTAGTTTAATGCAAACGGTTTAATAATTTTTATCCCATTAAGAAACGTAGGTCATAACGGATTTGCAACAGAAAGTTTCGATTATTTGAGTTAAGCTCTTTATTGATCAGGGTATAAACCAAAACTCATAGGACTGATTTTAACAACAAACTTTACAAGTTGCCGCGCTTCAATTTTAAATAACCATCAGGACTCTTTTTTTCATTTGATCAGTTTTTATAATATAAAAACATGCAATAACTACATAAGAAATTTATATAAACTTAATTCTAATATGTATTCTAGGTCCTAAAATTTCTTATGTAATGGCTGACTGTCCTAATTATGATGATTTTTAGCCGAAACATGCAATCTCGCATGTTTTTGTATGTACCTTTTTGATATCCATCTTATACAATCGTTGATAGTAAAATGTAGTACTCTCAACACCTTTTAACACGTTCTCAAAAAGATCGTGCAAAAATCAATACAATATACAGATTTGCCCATAAAGCTGTGCAAAAAGTAATAATCTAATAAATCATAACTTGTAGAAGGTCATAACATTAATTTTTATTGCAAAACATAAAATAAAATTAGTGTTACAGCCAATGACGTTTTAACTAATAGAAATAGTTGAAAACTCTATCAAAATTTAACTCGTCCAAAAATTATATAAATATATTGTCAAAATTGCAGAAAATTCATCATAATTTCTTTTCATTATTATCATATTTCCTTTTGTATGCGTTTTTACATATAACTAAAAAGAATGCTAAATTGCCAACTGCGTTGTTTCAAAAAAATTGTGCGAGTTTATATTTTTGATTAATATTTTTTATTTTAGTCAACTGTGGAGATGGAATTGATTACAGCCAAATGAAAGGAGAGAATTTGGCCGATATGATAAATCAAACCCTAGAGGTACTTGAAGAGCATGGTGGAGAAGATGCATTTATTAATATTAAATATTTAATACCGACTTACGAGTCGTGCGTATTAAATTAAATAAAATTAAATTAAACACGACGCTTCACGTCTTTAGTATATTCAAGAAAATCGCTTCGAGTAGTAATTTTATCTTCACATGCGTTGGAGATATAATTAAATTCAATGTAAAACGATATATTATAATTCAATAATAAAACCACTCTGGCCTCTTTTTGAACACTCAATACTAGAAAAAGTATAAGAAAAAATAAAGGAATTAGTAGTATGTAAATCTAAAATATCTTAATGTTGCAATGTTAACTAGTTCGCTTCAAAGAGATTTAAACGTGTTAAAATACCGCAATTTTCTTTAAATACAAATATTTTAGAAATGTTGTTGTTATTCAAAATGTGCTTTAAATAAAAACAATTTGAAATCGTTATTGATTGATTAAACATTTTATTGGACGATTTTAATATAAATAAACAGCAAACACAACCACAACTGCAAATATAGTATCCTAAAATTGAAATGAGAATTGAATATAATGTCTACCTGCACTTGAACACTTATTGTACTTACATTCATAAATATTTCACTTGTATAGCCATCAGTCTCAGAATCCCATAAACATCTTAGCCCAGATTTGACTCCAGCTCCTTTTAATTCACCAATTGTCACTTGCACAATATGCTTATACCTTTTCATATGTAATTCTAGCCAAACAAAATATGTGATACCATCTTAGTCCTCTTTATCGCTGTGCAACTTACCTCGTATATCTTGGTTAATTGTATTTGCTATTTTAATAGTCCATTTCTTTGCATTGTCGCTGTCGTAAGTTTTTCCGTTCAAAGTGGTATGTAAAACGTGATTAATGATTTCCTTTACGGGGCCGGCTTTAAACCTATAATAATGTTATGGTTTTTAAAATTATCTTAGTTTCTAATCTGCAATAGACTTACTTTTCTTCTAATGATGGCTTTATAACGAAACTACTTTGTGGTGGTATTGAATCGTGGCTGCGTTTAGTCGTTGAAATTTGCTCTATAGTTTCAATTTCCTCATCTTGGACTTCCTCTTCTTCCATAGTTATTTTTTGGTCTAATTGCTAAAAATTAAAATCTAGGCATCGGCAAAATGAGGTTATGTTATTGTAAGATAAAATAAATCGTACCTTTTAAAAATTAAATCGGTGCGGTAGTTTACATGGATATGATTCGATTAATGTTTTGAAGTATTTCACTGAAAATTTTGACAAGATTATTGTTATTTTTTACTTAATGACGTTAACAGTGTGTATAAAAAAGGTTGCCATAGCAATAATAAAACTAATTCATGATACGTTTAGCGCGCTCTTGTATACTTGGTTGCATGCGTTAAAAATGATTTTGTCGATTTTGTGTCGATAACTAAATTAATATATTTATTACTCCTATTATTTATTTCAGAACTTCGAATCATTATTTTTTGTCATTCCGTAAAAAATTGTTTTTGCTTAGTTACAGAAAAAATATTGCAATAATTAGTTTTCGGTTCGACTGATCATAAATATAAATTTAACATAAAGTTAATAAGTATAAAGATAAACGTCTGAAGCCATGTTGCAGAATTATTTGATGTTTAAACGACGTTATGGTGGTGTGTGAACTAAAATTTAAACATTTACATTTGGTAACAGTTTTAATTAGTGCTGTACTGGAACCTAAATTTCGTTTTGAAAATGGAAAGCGTTCCGGTACTTCGATTGGAACGGGAATGCGTTACAAAAAAGTTTTTTTTAGATTTTTTTGATGCTCTGAATTAATGTTTATAACAGACCAGCAACATGCTATTCAGCATTTCTCACTTATTAGATTATCTATTGCGTTGTGTATATGTTTCCTGTAATGATTGAATATCACTGTTGGTTGATGTAAAAAGTTAGTCTAAATGGGTGCAGTGATTAAAATCAATCAACAATCTGTCGAATCTGTGCAGCATTCGAGCACTCATTAAAAGTTAATATTATTATTATCTACCTTCCGACTCTTGATCAGTTATATATACTTAATATGATGAGCAGTATACCACTGGTTTCAATCATGAATTTATTTGTTTTTGACAATCACAATCGACATGTTGATTACTAAATGTAAATGAAGTTTTAATAAAATACACCTACACTAATATGTTATTAAAATTATTGTGAATCACTTTTATTTGGTAGAAATTTTAAAATAATTCGTCAAAATAAAGGGAAACGTATATTGTGATTTAAATCAACTAACAACCAGTCAGACCTAGGTAGCACTCAGTAAAGTTTAATAATATTATCATCATTAGACCATCTTTATCAGCTAAATAAGTATATGCATTCATGCAAAACATTTCACCAGAACACCATTGGTTTCAATCGCAAATTTATTTATTTTCGACAAATACGATCATCATATGATCAACACGTTGATTACCAAATACATATAAAACTTTTATTTTAGACACATTCACTGCAGCGTCATTTGAATACCAAATAATTGGACATCTTTAGTGAATTACCTGTTACATATGTATAAAAATTTGTTATAATATTAAAAGAATAAACACTTGAACGCATTGAATTAGTAGTGAATATCCAATTATGTACCGTTAATTTTTTTGGCTTAGTTTCGATTTTCTTTCCAGGCAAAATATTGGTCTTCGATTAGGTTCGAACCTGTACTTTATTTTGAGTAAAAGTATGATACAAAAAAAAATAAAAATAAAACAAGTAGAGTAAAAAGGCATTTTTTATAGTAGGTATGTACACGATCATGGTAAATAGTCAATTTAATTATAAGTCACTTAAAAATAATTATTTCATTTTAGTGGATATTATACTTAACAATTTATTTCTTTATATAGACTTTGACAAGATTTTTTTTTAGAAGTAATATCTCTTACAATGTTACCATTCATTATTTCTATGCCATCAACTACCACGAGATTTGCGTGCTTAATACTACCTAGAAATGAACAAAGAGTATTTAAAACTGTACATACGGAAACTGATTGAGAAAGGAAAAAACCTTTTTGTTGTTCTAATGCTTTTTCAAAATGCTCTAAATCCGTTACCCTCCCCGAAAATTCGATGTATGACAATGCAGGACATTTAGTCAAAGCTTTCAATAGCAGATCATCGATCCATTCCAAGTTAGCGTAAATGTAGAGTTCTTCTAAAAAATATATTCTAACGATTTATTCTTTTCACATGTGTCTCTCTATGTTGGCTTACGTATTGACTTATGTAAGTCCGATAGAATTTCTTCAATGTAATCCTTCAATAAGAAACTATCTGTTAACCAAGTCAGTTGATATACAGGTATAGGTCTTACAACTATTTCATCTAATTTATTATATCGTATTTGTAAATTATCTAAAATGATTTGTGTGATTAATCATAAACCAAGTTCCAGCCGCTTGCATTGTGTATTTACAAAATGAGAATGTAACCTTTAAATGTTTAAATTTCACATTGAGGTTAACCCAGACATTACGGGTATATATGATCGGGTGATTCTTAAGATTATTCATGTCGTGTTCGGCGATTCTTATGTGTAAGTATTCCAGTGTTTTGCAATTTCCTATAAGAAATCCGTCCAGTATGTTATTTTTGATCAATGACAGCAAATCTATTTTTAAAATGAGTAGATTTTCGATACTTGTTATACATATCATTAACTGACTAGATAAAATGTTCGTTTCATTTGGCTGGACGTTAAATTCGTGTTCATAGTATGAGTTTTGTAAATCTAAGTATTGTATGGTTTTTTGGTTCGATATCAGTGAGCTGGATAGTATTTTAATTAATGCTTTTTTGGAAAAGTACGAACCATGGCAGCTTATTATCTGAATTTTGTATTGAGACCTGGAAATGATCTTCGATGATTATTAAATTATGCGGAGTGAGTTGCGAGAAAAAGGAAATATTTCAAGAGGTTGCAATTAGTAACTACAGGATGGACCAACAATTTGAAATGCCAAATTTTATAATATCAAATTTTAAATCTACAAAATTGTTGCAAAATTATAAGAAAACCATAAATCATCCCTCTCGAATAAGCAGCAATAAATGGACGCATAACACTTATTAGTTTACAACGCTAAACAGGTCTTTATCTACCTTTTTGATTCATTGCTCTACCAATGTAAGTTCAAATGCACATTTCTCGGTATTGTATTAAAGTAGGTAGCTAGATAACGACATTTTTAGTATTGGAAACTAAGGATACCCACATAGTAAAGCGACAAGCATCGAGCATAAAGGTTTTGGTAGGTAGGGGTAGTTAGAGATGTGATCAGTCTTAAAGCAGCACAATATACTTAAGGCGCCGCCAATAACAATGTGAGCATTCCAAAAGCTGGCTTAAAATTTAGTACACTGCTAACTCTCATCCTCCATTTATGGCTGCTTATCCGCGAGAAATAGTTTATGATTTTCTTGTAGTTTGCAACGACTACACAAAACTTTGATTTAAATATACTTTTTAAAATAATATCTTATAAATAATTACTACATTGACGCTCTGGCAAATAAATGCTCATTTTAAAGTTTTTTGCATTATATTATGCAACGTTTCTTGTTTAAAATTTGCGCTTTCTGAACTTTGCCTAAGTCACTGAATTGTTTCTGCTTGATCCCTGTAAACACGACTTCATTTTGTAGGTAAAACTGGAGAAGGGATACAACTTCTTCATCGCCAAGAAGTTGGATTGTTCTTTTTGCAATGACTTTATCCTGCTGGGATCATAATCAATTCCGGTACACAAATGCATGAATTTGCTTGGCGTCCATGTTCCTCAGATTAGACGCACCTGATGTTTTGGGTGCTTATAGGAATTAGCTAGAAACAATTCAGCTGCTCCATGAAAATAATAAAATTATAGCTAAAAATGTAATGAAAATGATTTAAAACCAGCAATTATCTACTTGAAAGGAAAAGGCAATAATTAAAAAAAAAAAAGAATTTTGTTGCACTCACTCAGTTCTGATTCTTTTTGTGAATCCTACACACCACGACTTCTTTTAAATTCATTTTTCTTTAATTCAAAAAAGTATACTTTTAGTCAATATTTGTTTTGGTTTGTGATTTAAAGTTGGCCTACCCTATATTTGTGATGAAAACGCTGTGAAGTAATGGTGCACCTGCTAGATTAAAATATTGCCCCTTCCTCTTGGCTCACCCTGTGTGCAGAAAAGGTATAAATTACCGTAAAAACATTGACAAATAATATAGAATTTTTTTCGATCGATAAAAATCGCAGAAATTGTTGAAAATTAATTTGTAAATTTGGATATTTTTGTTGACTAATATTGATAGAAAACGATATGTTCTTTTAGTGATATCCATCATTTTGTAATTTATCCACTGCATTGGTTCTTCAGGATATTCAAATAGCAATTCAAGTGATTCTATATATTTACAATATTCAATTGTTAATTGGATTGTGCTAACTTCTAAAAGAAATGTTACTTGCTTTAGTTGAATGGTAGGATATTACGTATTAGGATACAGGCGCTTCAATTTACCAAAGAAATCAACGTCCAATCGCACAGACCAGTGCCTCCATAAACAGGGCACATCCATTGCGTCTCTCCAACGTTGTGACATACACATACAGATAAATCTATCTCTCCTTGGTAAGTATGAAAATATTTTAGTTAAAACTTCCAAAGGCATTCTTGCCATATAATTTTGAGATTCCATGTGGAATATACATGTAGATTTTGATTCTTATTCTGTTTTCATTAAAATTGTTTAATGAGTGGTCTTTACATGAAAGGCTATTTTTAGCTAAAATATTTGAATGTTCCCTTTGTTAACTGTCCCCCATTTAAATTGTTGTACGTCAAGTTTGACAGTGTTCGACAGTTTGTAATTTAAAATGAGAATGAGTCAATCAATCCAACAAATTTGCATAATTATAATTCGTATATCTTTCGTATAAACTAAAAAAGAAGATTATTAGCAGCTATGGTTTTTTGTTTACACTTACGTACTAAAAATAAAATTGGAGCGTTAACATTAGAAGTGTCTTATTCAAAATAGTATACTGTCAAGTAATTTATATATATCACATTTTCATGATTAACGCAAAGAGCATTTCAATTTTATTTTTTTTAATCTTTGGAAGCTTACTTAGCTAATTAAAAGTATATTGTATTTCTTATGATTTCTAAACCTTGATGTACGTATGAAGTAAAAATAAAAATTTATTAACTATTATTTTTCCAAGTCATTCTAGATTATCATATCAATCAAAAGTAAATAAATTAAAATAAGTAACTCTTACCTGTTTATCTACTGCACTCAGCACGTAAAATTCTATTTCTAGTTTTATTTCCATCCGATTTCAAAGAAATCTTAACATTAACATGCTGATTTTTTATTTCAGATTTAGAACGTGCTATACTAATAAAAATAAAAGCTTTCGTAAGTTGCTTTATAGATAATAAATACTAAGCATAATTAATAATAAACACTAGCCTAAATTAGTTTAAAAAGAAAACAGCTACACATCATAAGAATAATTTATTTTTACAAAGCCAACACTACAAAATCATTTGCTTTGTTCTCCTGTAAAAAAACTGTCAGAGTTAAATTCCCTGAGCTGCTGTTGTAGTATGTATGCATTACTTAAATAAGAATTGATGATTTTATTGAAATAATATGTTTATATTACTAGCAAATATTTATTTAAGCAACTTTCGTACGTAATTCAATTTATGCATATTACATACTATCTTATTTACACTTGCAAGTCTTGAACACAATATTATGCATTATAGTTAGAAATATCTATTTATCTGTAATGATTTATGACAGTTGAAGTTAAACTGTATATTTCAAACTACAATAATTATAACAGATGATTAAATTTCAGTCATTAAGGAAAAAATAGGAATTAATTTTGTATAAATAATACTTATAAAATAGATAACATTGGCACTGCGTTGAAGTTACTAGTATTTAAACACCATTGTTACAAGATTTGATATGAGTATTGAGCGCACCGCGAGATAAAAACCGATTATTACAAATAATACAAGCGTGTGGCTTTTCACCGGTATGGAGGCGTACGTGATTGCGTAGTGCGGCATGCTGATTAAACGATTTCTCACAATATTCGCAATGGTATGGCTTGTAGCCGGTGTGTATTCGTTCGTGCAGCGTTAGATAGTATCGCTTCGTAAAGTCTTTTCCACAATATGCGCACTTGTGTGGTTTCTCACCGGTGTGTACGCGACGGTGTTCCTGTAGTTTATTCTTCGTTTGGAATCCCTTTCCGCATATATCACATAGATGAATTTTCTTGCGCGTTCGATCCTTTGTTTCATGCGTTTTCACATGACGACGTAAAGAGTTTTTATGGTTAAATTGTTTATCACAATGTGGACATTGGAAATTGTACACTCCTTCAATATGAACGGTGTGATTGAGAATCTGATGTGCCAGTAGGTAATCCGAATGCAAAAATGTTTTACCACAAACAACACACTCAAAATTATGTTGATTGGATGTATGATTTTGTACGTGCTCCTCGTGTCTGATCTTATTATTAAATCCCTTCTTACAAATATGGCACGTGTAGATATAATTGTGATAATGAATGTTATTTAAGTGCATTAAAACCGCCACCTTATGCTTCGTACTGTAGGTACACAAAGGACATTCAAAGTTTGCGTTTGTATGCGAATGTTTGTGCACTGAATATTTATACGGATTCCTAAATTGAATGTTACACAAACTGCAACTGTACTTGGCCTCATGCATTATCACATGGCTCTCAATATCCGCCAAGTTGTCGTATTCATCATTACACGTAATGCAATGATAGATATTTAGCAGGGCGTTAAATTTATATGTGTACTGCAAGTCGGATACATCAGGATGCGTAATATTCATATGAGCTTTGAGGCCTCTAAGCGTTCCGAATTCTTTACCATTACACCTATAGCAAATTAATTCTTCTTGAGTTACTTTTAGGTATTCTTCTTTAAAACACCTAAAACAAGAATTGTTTAATATGTTATGTCATACTATTACAATAAATATTACGTTTATAATAATTTATAATAGTGCACTATTCAATTCATATTTGAATTACATGAAATAAATATTTTTCAATTCATAGAAAACAATCTACAATTCATTCATTTATAATTTATAATATATTTTATTAGATACTTGCTTTTTTAATAACAAAATATTTATACATACATAGGTTTAACTATTAATACAATTAAAAAAGCTAACGATAATAACAAATTTTAACAAACTGTATTATATTTCATAATTCATAGTAATGTAAAAGATCATGCTTTGACAATTGCACAATGTTATTTTTTTGACAATATTATGTAACATTAATTTTATAATAATAAAACTGCATTAAATGAAGAGACCAATTAATAATATGGAATGTTTAAGCAACAATGATGTTATAGAAGGATAGTTTTTAGTATTAAACCATAAATCCTTTACATGACTTTAAATGCAAATTTAGCATTGCTTTTGCAACAAATCCTTTTGTACAAATGTGACACACATATGGTTTTTCTCCCGTGTGATTGCGCATGTGAATAACTAAACTAGATCGTTGTGAAAAACATTTCTTGCAAAAAGTACAGCAATACGGCTTGACACCGGTATGAATTCTTTCATGCTCGGTTAGGATATTCTTTTTAGTGAATGCCTTCTCGCAGTATGAACATTTGAATGGCTTGTAACCGGTGTGAATTCGAAGATGAAATTTAAGCTTCTCCTTGCTTGACAATTGCTTTCCACAGATATCACATATTGATATATTACCCGTATGAATATTCATATGAACTTTCAAACTGTTTCGATGTTGATATTGCTTTTTGCATATAAGACATTCATGCACTTTGTTTGTAATGCCTCGAATCGCCTCTTTGTGTGTGCTTGACTTGTGTGCGGAGAGGTATCTCGAGTACAAGAATGCCTTGCCACACAATTCGCAGACGAACGGCTTTTCACCCGTATGAAAATTGGCGTGCTCAATATACCAGCTCTGTACATCAAAACCCTTATTACAAATTTTACAAATATACTTTGGTGCTTGATCATGCTTATCAACTAAGTGTGTAGTCATTTCATTATTTTTCTTTGTCTTAAAATTGCAGTAAACACATCTATAGTAGTCATCATCTGTGTGCGTTTTCAGATGAGCCGTGTAGTCGGCGACTTGCGTGAATGATATCTGACATGTCTCGCAGACATAGAAATTGTTGTGGATGATTTTTAAATGATGCTTTAGCGTTTTAAGTGTTTTAAATTCTTTCGAGCAAACATCGCATATTATTTTTTCAACTTTCGCTGGCTTTGCCTTCGCCTTTACACCATTACTATCGCGCACTGTAAAATAATGTCTTGACTTCGTCTTTTTTTTGGTTTTGGTGTTTTTTACTGCAGATGATTCTTTTCCAGCAACCTCCTTCAATGTTACAATTGGTACTAAATAATCACCAATACACCTAAAAATTATTATTATTTATTATAATGAACTACCATAATAGTAAAAAGAAATAATTAAATTGAATTAAAATTCTAGTTTCTTGTGCTTAAAATTCCATACTTACTGAAATAAATATTCGAAATTATTTCAAAATGAAACTTGTATTTATTTTAATTCATACATCAAATATAACTAACAAATATATTAAAATACAAATTAAGGATTTTATATCAAAATAATTATATCAATTAGCCGTTACAGGTTTTCATATGGATATCCATGACACCCTTTGAGATAAAACCTTTGCCACATAATCTGCATGTGTATGGACGTTCGCCAGTGTGTGTTCGTTCGTGAATCTTCATCGATGTGCGTTGCGTGAAGCCCTTTTTGCAAAATTGGCATATGTAAGGACGTTCACCAGTGTGTACACGTTCGTGCTCCTTTAACTGTTCGCTTCTCGTAAAGCTTTTCGGGCAGATCTTGCATTGAAATGGTTTAAAGCCGGTGTGTATTCGTAGATGAAATTTCAATTTTTCCCTACTTGAAAATTTCTTTCCGCATACATCACAAATCGGAAAATTACCGGTGTGAATATTCATATGCACTCGCAAGCTGCTTCGATGACTGAACTGCTTTTCGCAGTGCTTACATGCATAACTTTTCGGCGCTCCCGTCAATTCCTTAACGTGCAGATTCTTTTTGTGTACGGTTAGATATCGTGAGTAGGAAAATGCCTTTCCGCAAAATTCGCATATAAAAGGTTTAGCACCACTATGATAGTTTTCATGTTCTTGAAACAATGTTTTCACCATAAAGCCCTTATCGCATATATCACAAAAGTATTTTGGAGTTCGCTCGTGACTTTTCGTAAAGTGATTCGCCAACTCGGTTTTCAATGCCGATTTATATTTACAGTATATGCATCGAAAGTATCCATCCACATCATGTTTTTGTGTCAAATGCACAACATATTCCATGAGATGGTTGAATTTCTCTTGGCAGATATTACATACAAAAAAGTTCGAGTGAATTAACTTTAAATGGTTTCGCAGTGTTCGTACTGTTTTGAATTCTCTTGAACACAGTTCGCATGCCGCCTTTTCGCCTGTTTTCAACACCATCGTAGCTAAACGTTCTTCAAATTCCCTTAAAGCTAGGAACGAATCTTCGGTCTTTATCCTAAAAAATGATTGCGTTATTTATTGTACCGATTTACAAATACGTTTTAAAGTTTATATAATCAAGAATTGGAAACATACATACTTACTTAATAAAAATTAAATTAATACGCATTTCATAGCAGTTATCTTTTATTTAAAAATCATAAATTTAATGAAATAACAATATTACATTTATTTATCACAATTTTAGTACACCCTTTTTGGATAATTTTTATAAATACCAATAGTTTAGTAGCGTTTCTAACATTTTTCTTACAATCTCTAAATCAAGTCAATCAAATTTAAGTACTATTGTAGGTGCAAACATATTTCTCTTTGGTGTATTTTTTCTGATGTTTTACAAATAGTAATGTAGATTTTACCTAGAACATGTTATGAATGTATTATTTATATTTGTTTTGAATCAATCATTGACGTATACTTACTAAAAAATCGTATACTGAATTAAATTAAAATTAAATTGAATATCTTGGTTTTTGAAATATATACACGTATAAAACTAAACTTTAAATGTTTTTATTATAAAAACAATAGAATAAACAACCATCAATCAATTAAAATTTAAAATTACATATTAACCATAATCAATATTCTCCAATAAATTACCACCATCACAACTTTTCATGTGGGTATCCATAACACCCTTAGAAATAAAACCTTTATTGCATAACCTACAAATATATGGTCTTTCACCCGTATGCGTCCTTTCATGAATTCTTAATGGACTTCGCTGAGTAAATCCTTTGCCGCAGAATTTACAAATAAACGGCTTCTCGCCTGTATGCACTCTTTCATGCTCTTTCAACTGTTCCTTTCTGCTAAAGCTTTTCGAGCATGTTGTACATGAATATGGCTTGTAACCAGTATGAATTCTTCGATGAAACTTTAATTTCTCTTTACTGGATAATCGCTTTCCGCAGATATCACATAATACACTTGAATCGATTCCTTCAACGTTATGCTTACTTAATTTGTGCCTCCTCAAACCAGTCGATGAAGTGTAATGTTTATTGCAAATAGTACAATCGTATTTAACTAGTGGCATACCAGTTAGTATCTCCCAATGCTGTGAACGTCGATGTGATGTTAAAAACCATGAGAACATGAAATGCTTTCCGCATATTTCACACTGAAAAGGTTTTTCACCGGTATGGAAATTTTTGTGTTCAATTGCATGCGTACTAATAGTAAAAGCTTTATTGCAAATTTCGCATTTGTAACCAGTAGTTCCCTCATGCGCTTTAATATGCATCTCAAAATGATATTTCGACTGGGTCGAATAATTACACATATGGCATGTGTATTTATTATCTTCACTGTGAATGATTGAATGCAATCCAAAAGCAATATTATTCTTGAATGTCGTCTCACAAACATCGCAATGAATTGGTTCATCTTTTTCTTCCTCCTCTTGCTTATCATCACTGTCTGCCTTATTTTTTTGTTTTCGTTTAGTTGATTGTCGGCCTACGCCATTACCGGAATTTACACGAATTTTTAATTTTATCGGCTTTTTTTGCCGCTTATCACCATCTTTGCGTTTAAGTGGTTTTGAATCGCTTTCATCTTCATCCGCGTCTGCATTTGCAGCATTTTTTGGTTGCACTATTATTGACATCGATGGACCACATATAAGTTTCCGCAATATTGATTTTTCTGCATCATAATATCTGAAAATAGTTATTTTTTAATATGTTTTAATGTTCTAAATAGTTACAAAAATATTCTAATTAACTAGATCCTTATTTTATTTAAACCACATATAATAGTAATGCACTTGATCTCCCTCCAATAAAAACATATCAAATTAATATTTAAAATATTTTATTTTTCTACTAAATATTTTACATTTAGATCATATAATTCAATTCACTAGTATCAGCCATTTCATGCGTTTTGTAATGTACATTTAAATGGCTTTTCGTAAAGAAACTTTTACCACAATGACATTTGAATTGTTTCTCACCTAAATGATACTTAATATGTATATTTAATGAACTCTTTTGAGAGAATTTCTTTGAACATATTTGGCAACAGTATGGTTTTTCTCCTGTGTGAATTCTTAAATGTACATTTAAATATTCCATGGATGTAAATGCTTTATTACAATACTGACAGACAAATTGTTTATCACCAATATGCGCTTTGATATGTGTTTCTAACGTTTTTTTGCTACTCACAGATTTTCCACATATGTTACAATTATAATTCGTATAAGTTGAATGGGTTTTGATATGCGTTTTCAAATTGCGTGGTGTTAAATAGCTTTTACCACATACTTCGCAAGTATAATTACGTTCCTTTCCATAATTGATATCGTGTACTTTTTTGTGCTCTTTCAACGAACTTGGCGTTGCTAACTTCGCACCGCATATATCACAAACTAACGTATCACCATGATGTTTTATTTTGATATGCTTCAAGAAGGACAATTTAGAATTAAAATTTAAATTACAAGATTTACAAAATTCGTGATTAATCGTATCATGCTTCTTTCGATGAGCAATCATATGGGAATTGTGAATAAACATTTTCGAACACACATCACATTGAAATGTTGGTTTACTGTGGGAACGTTTATGCTCTATAAGTTCACTATTTCGCTTAAAACATTTATTACAAATATCACATTTATAAGGTTTTATGTTCGAATGTGTCGTTAAATGATATCTTAATAATCGTTTTGTTTTGCAAATTTTATCACACATTGTACATTTAAGATCGGCTGAACCTATAACATTACTTTCAGCTGGTAAAACATCCGTTTTATTGTCGTTGGTTGTTGTCACATGTTGCGGTATGGAAGCCGTTGGAAGAAATTCTAAGTTTTCATTCGATACGAAATTTGAGTCATTTTGTATTAATGTATTAAATTGCTCATTGTTGGCAATATTTTGCAAAATAGATGTACAATCATCTTCAGTCGCAAGAAGATTTAATATATCTGCATCTGTTTCATTAAGCTGTTGGACAGCACAGTCCAAAAGATTACTTTCGGCGATATTTGTGGCGGCTGGCTTTGCTGAATCCACTAACATTAATAAATATTTATCATTAGATGATAAATTTAAATCGCATTCCATGCTGTCTTGTAACAATCCGTAGTTTTGTGTAAATAAAGTTTCTTGCGATGTTACGCTAAAAAGAAATATTGTCAGTACCACATATATCGTACGTAGATTTGAAATTAAGATTTTTTTAATTTCCAAGTAAAATTTAAAGGAAAAATATTTTACCTATTTAAAACTTTGCAAGATAGACCAAAATGAGAAAATGTAGATAAATACATATAGTACGATTTTGTTTTTGCTGAATATTAATTTAAAATACTTAGAAAAGAATAAATAGTTTCGATGAAATTTTAAAACCACTTGATGAATTACTTACACACTTTAACTTAGATAATGAATATTAATTAATACGATAGGAAATATTTGTTCTTAAAATTAATTTATTACAAAAAATAATAACGGAAATAACATTTTGGTTTCGAATACTTAATCTATGTATACAAAATTATTACTTAAATATTACTAAACTATAAACAAATCTAAGAACCCTCCTCATCGTCTCCACTTTTGTAGTCATCAAATTTATTAGAACCAACACATAACGTTTTATGTATATTTAAATCCATTTTAAATCGTTTGCAATTAGAACAATAATGAAATGTTTGCTTATGCTCGTTGAATTCCTCATTGGAATAAAATACAGAATTACAAGGATGACATCTGGCATGAATGTTATGTGTAAACTTATAATGAGCATTTAAATTTTTAGAATTGCACGCGGAGACCCCGCAATGCTGACACTTAAATTCGGTTGAATGTTTTTCTAAATCCAAATAAGACTTATTACATTTCGTACACAAATGTACTTGTACTTTATGGACTTGGAATTCAGCTACAGTTGGAAATTGTAAATCACAGGACGCACATTTGTTTTTCTGATTATGGATCACCTCGTAATGATTAGACAATGCTTTTAATTTACAGCACACGAAAAGGCATAATTTACATTTATATTTACTTAAATGTTGACGGTATTTTCCAGCCCGTTTACAGTCCACTTTACATGTAACACACGTGAATAACTTCCTTCCAGTTGTTTCAACTGCGGCAGGAGAATCTTCTTCTTCCTCTACTTCGTTGCTCGGAGATTTACATTCATCATCATCTTCAATTAGTTGGACTTCTTCACTTGTGCTTTCCATTGCAATATTTGGCTTTTGTAATAGCTGATTAATTGGTTTTAGCTTAAGGAACACTTTGGGCTCATTTGAAGCTTCAGGTTTAGAATCCATCACTTCTTTAGGGCCTTCTTTCTTTTTATCTTCATCATCATCATCAGTCTTTGAAGGCGGCAGTGACTCGGGTTCATCTGATTTTTCTTCGACGATTTCTTCTTCAGTATTTATTACTAAATCTGTGCTTTGCTCATCATTCACATCAGAATTATCAGTATCAACTGTGCTATTATTATTAGTCGTTCCAAAAGGAGTCGAAATTATTATATTTGTAGCAGGTTGTTTAAATTCCTGCGAAACCGAAGGATTATAGGTCTGATTCGTGATACTAATTTGGGGTTGCGTTTCAATGTTTGTCGGTAAAAGGATGGTTTGATTAATTGTTGAACTAGCATTGCTAACTGGTGTAACAAAAGATAAATTGGAAATGCTAGGTTGAATATTTAAAGTTGGAGCAGATTGTAGATTTAAAGTAGGAGCAGTTTGTAAATTTAAAGTAGGAGCAGATTGTAGATTTAAAGTAGGAGCAGATTGTAGATTTAAAGTAGGGGCAGATTGTAAACTTAAAGTGGGGGCAGATTGCAGGAATGCAGGAGTAGATTGTAGATTTAACGTAGGAGCAGCTTGTAAGTTGAATGTAGAGCCAGCTTGTAAACTTAAAGTAGGGCCAGATTGCAGACTTAAAGTAGGACCAGATTGTAGATTTAAAGTAGGACCAGATTGTAGACTTAAAGTAGAGGTCGATTGCATATTGTTAACTAATTTTACAATATTTCCATCTTGAATTACAGATACACCGCTAGGTACTACCATACATCTATTATCAGCCAAAAGCAATAACTTCGCTGATGTGTCCAACGGTGTAGCATTTGTCGGCAAGGTGTTAGGAATAGATGTTTGCTGAGCACTTAACTTAAGTACTCGTTTAGTTTTGAGGGAATTTGGTTTTAACAACGACTGTCCCGTACTGGCTTCTTTTCCTTGTATATCTGGTACTTTTGGTAAATCAGTATCAGCGTTTATTTTTACTACACGTGGATCAGTAGCAATTTTTCGTTTTAAAGCCGGAATTTTATTAAGAATTTTCGATTTACTATGAACAAAAATATGCTCCTTTAAATGAGAATTTAATTTATCCTCTGTTGTATACTGTTTATTACATAATGTGCATTTATATTCAGGCATTACACCAGGCAGAAGACGTGTACTATTATGAGAAGTAGGTTTAGCAGGATCGTCGTTTTGCACATTTATGGTGTGAGGAGGTGTCGCTCTTACAATGCTTCGTACATGAATAGCAGACATATGTCTACGTAGGTCCCCTTCATTGAAATAGGAATTGGTACAAAGTTGACATTTATGCGTTTTGGGCGAATTTAACATAACACTAAAACTTGTTAAATTATTTACATTAACAACTGGGCCATGTGCTGACAGATTATGAAGCTTAATTTCATCCGTTTCTTGGAAACACATGTTACATTTGCGGCAATACCATTTCCATTTGTTACCACTATGTCTGCAATGAACATGAATTTCTAGATTTCGCTGTGAATAAAACGTTTGCGGACATTGTTCGCATATGTACATATCGTGTGATTTCATCATATGTTCGAATAAAAGTGCTTTCGTCTTAAATGTTTCCAAACATTTCATGCAACAGATTTTACATAAGAATTTAGTTACATGAGCTTGATAACCTTGCTGTGTTTTAAACTTCGTCTGGCACGCTTCACACGAAAAATCCTCCTTAGGTGGAATTGGGAGTTCTTCAACACCATCGTCATCAGATTCCGATTGTTCCTCTTCAGAAGGAGAATAATTATCATCAGATGATTTTGTCTTCTCCTCTTCTTCAATATCTGATGCATGTTCACTTTCACGGTGAGATTCAAGAGCAATATAATCTTTAAACTTCATATCACATTCTTGGCATTTGTATTTAGCTCTTGGACTATTAAGAATATTGTCGGGGCGAACATTGCACAAACGATTTGGATCGGGTTTGTGAAATGTGTAGTTGCGCAGATCGTATTTCTCTAAATCACCTAAGAGTACAGAACACTCTTTAAGTCCATACCGTGTCTGATATTTTGCAAAGGTTGTGGCAGACGACGACCTAAAAATAATCTAAATTAATAAAAAGTGTACATATTTGAATATTTTGTTGTTTTGTATAAGAAAACCAAAAATTTCTAAAATAATTGATATCCGTCTTAAATATATATATATTTATAATTTTTATGTACAACATAATTATATTAAAACTATTACAGAATTTGCCAAAACAAACAATTAAGATAATAGTAACGTTAGATTTATTTCTCGGTGTGAAGTATAATTTACTGAATATGTAATAATATTTTATACAGGTACAATAATATAACAAATGAACTAAATTACTAACAAGATATACCAGTAAAAATAAGAAAGCTCGAATTTTAAAGCTAAATCGTTTCAAGTTTTATGCCATGAGTTGCTAAATGTCTTTTAAAATAATATTCATCGGCAAACGATCGACTACAAACTTCGCATTTATGTCTTATTCCCATATGTCTATTTTTATAGTGATTTCGATATTCGCGAACTGTGTAAAAACCTTTATTACATTCTTCACATCTATGCCTAAATTGGTCCAAATGCCGAAGCATATGTTCTTTAACATTCTTTTCGTACATAAAAGTTCGAAAACAAAAATTACAAATCGCGCGTTCTGTGTGTTCTGAGACGTAATGATTATAAAAATCACTATTTTTATGAAATGTTGCGGAACAAACATCACAACTATTTATGTAACACTTTCCCTTTTCTATATGTCTAAAAAAGACAAATTTATTTATAAATAATTGTTCACATCTTAAGCATTTAAAATGTTGCATATCGATTTCCTCGGTGGGATTTAGAATTTGGTAGTTAGCAGCAGAAAAATCTGGAACGTCGTGTCTTCGTTTGGTGGGTATAGGCATCTTTGTTTTAGGCGGTGTGTAAGTTAATTTACTAGTTGAGGCAGAAGGTTCCATTCGTATTAACATATTTGTGGCACGTGTGTCTTCATCTTCTATATAACTATTATTCGACATAGACTCTTTCTTTTTATATTTACGTTTCGTATCTAACTGACCTTTAAAAACGCTGGGTATTATATATCCATGATCGACTTGGATAATAGCATAATCAGCTTTATTCTTTTTCTGTTCAACTGCTTCTATTACAACCTCATTAACACATTGAGTTTCATCATCATCTATTATATACAATAAGTCATTCGCTCCACTATCAGTTATATTCATAACAGTCTCAATATTATCATTAAAACTAACATTATGAACTACTTCTTCTTCAACTATTTCCTCGGTAATCACGGAATCATCATCTATCTCGTACTCATTTTCCAATTTATGTCTTTCATAATGTTGATACAATTCGGTTGTATTTCTAAAGGAAGCATCACATCGACAACACGTAAAAGTTGAGCCAAATTGTGACATATGATGTTCTAAATAATCTTTACGACTCGAAAATAGTTGTGAACATACTTCACATTGATAATTACTCGTTAAGCTTGAATCATTTTCTGTTTCTATGATGATTTCCTCAAATCTGAAAAGATAAATCGTTTAAACAGATTCCATCTTTTGCACACAGTAGACTGCTAAAAATCAACATATTAAATCATAAATATATATTTAATAAAATAAAACATTTAATTGATTTATCAAATCAGTTTTATTATTAATTCACGTATTTATAACAAAATAATCGAAGTAAGTATACTAACCGTATGTATTGATTTGTGCTTATATCAGATTTTATATCGATAGAATAAATACTACTAATTTACTCCTATAAAATTACAACGCCACCACAGATTTACAATTAGACAACAATTAACTCTACCCATTACATCAAATACTTATACTTACTTAATAAGTATGCGACCATTTAAATTAACTAGTACAGAACATCACATTCACAGTCATAAAATTTCAAAATAACAATAAGCATACCAACTCGATATGTTTATTGTAATCAATAAGTAAGACAAAATAATGTCTTATTTGTAGTAAAATAATTAATAATTAACAAGCGTCAATTATAATAATGTTAAAGTTAGTAAAACAACAAAAATATTGTTGTTTTAAAAATTCACTAACGCACTCTGTTACCAGTAGACTCACCCACACACAATTACATATAAATAAAATATCACTTTGAATATACAAATTTTGTACATTCACAAATCAACAATATTATACATAGGTATTATTATACTATATATATATATATACTTTTTCGATTGAGTGTGATTGTTTACATATAATTAACACAAACGTTAATTATTCCTTTTTATATTTATCATTTATCACGTTTCTATAATAAGAAAATGCAATTTAAAATATCTATGTAGATATTGAATGAAATTGAAAGTTAAATAGTACGTACATTCGACGATAATTTAATTCAATCACACACAATCCTAGAAAATCAATAAGAATAGATATATCTACTCACGGCGCTTCAGAAGACAATTTTCCGATTCCCGATGGGCCAGGTTGTTCCTCAGTCTGATCGTCATCGCCAACATCATCAAATGCTGTATCCATATCTCCATCATCACCACTTTCATCCTCAGTCTGTTAAACAATACAACATATAAGTAAGATATTTAATTTAAGCATTACTAATAGATGAAATACCTTTGTCACAGCAGTAACAGGTTGGTCTTCAGCTTCATCTTGTGAATCTTCAATAATAGGTTTTTTCACAGATCTTCGCGGTCGTTTAACTCGGGGCTGGTCATCAGAGTTTGGTGTTGTATTACTAATTGCCTAAAATAAAATTTATATAATGTAATATAAGTTTTAAGGATTCAATTTAATTGTTTACTTGATCTTCCGACGAAAAATTAAAATCTTCAGGTTGATAAGGTAACTGTTGCTGTTGTAAAATATAGTTTTGCGTATCATTAGATAAAGAATCAGGATCTGCATTTGGTTCTTCTTTCAATATGACTGATGATCTTGCTGTATCCGTATCTATTTTATTAACATTAATACCAGCATTACTTAACCACGTAATTAGTTGTTTTTCAGCGTTCGTTGTAGTATTCCAAAACTGATAAAACGATTCCAGCTTATATAAACAGGCATCACATATTTTCTTAGGCAAGTTATCTTCCCTTGACACCTTTAAAATCAAAAACCTACATTAGCTAAATATAATAAATAGATAAATAATTAAAATTCATAATGCATAGTATATGGGAACACACCCTGTATATCAATATTGATTATTTTCGTGTTGTTTTTTGTGAATTTTACATTTTTCGATAATAAATGTTAAATTAAAAGATAATATTGGAAGTCAAATAATGTGATGATAATAGAATTAAATCAATTTGAATGGTTTTATTCATAAACAAATATATCAATATAGAAAATTGAAATGCATAGAAGCAAAATGGCTGAAGTATAAGCTTACCTTGACCGGTAGAATAGCTGATATTTTTAAGAATATCTGTCTAACATCGCCCTGTTCTTCAAATATTGGTACGTTAACTTCTTCTTTCACTAAACACAGTCGACATATTCCCATAATTTCCATTAAATTAGCCATAACTATACGTATTCTTGTGAAAATACATCGAATTACAAAGTATCTACTATTGACGAATAAACGATACGTAAGATGGAAACCGAAACAGTACGAGCGCCACTGTATATTGTTTGGGAATTAACGAACGGAAATGCCGTTGCGTCATACGTGGTGGCGACATCTGCACGATTTCCTTCGCAACTACTTTCAAATATTTGGCGGGCGAGTGTAGTGGTGGTCTATTACGCAAGAATGAGCGTTGTTGTTTTTATAAATACCGATCCGAAAAGCTATATTTAAACTTGCTTGCTTGAATTACACATATCTGTATATGTAGATGCGTATAAATATGTAGTAGATAGATACATGTATTAATAAACCATGCATGCATGAAAAAAAAATAAAAGAAAAGACGGGATATAATAGTAACAAAAATTATATTTATTAATAACTGATGGTTTTATTATATGAATTGAATAATAGTAATTATAATTAATAATAAATAATATAATATATTATGATATTCACAAGATCGTAACATGAAATTCACGTAAACATAAAGAGTCTTTCTGGCAGTGCAACCATTGTCGCATTAATAATAAAGTTGTAGATGTAATAAAGTAAATAATAATAAAAGATAAGAAAAAATTTAGAAGCACTTGCGGTGGACAATGCCAGGGCCGGATTCGTCGTATTCTTGCTTGGAGATCCACATCTGTTGGAAAGTGGAAAGAGAGGCAAGGATGGATCCACCGATCCATACGGAGTACTTTCTTTCTGGTGGAGCAATGATCTTGATCTTGATGGTAGATGGAGCAAGAGCGGTGATTTCCTTTTGCATACGATCGGCAATACCTAAAAGTGAAAGAAGATTCATTTAGCTTTGCTGTGTCTTGGATGAGGAGCAAGACGAATGAGTCCTTACCTGGGTACATGGTGGTGCCACCAGAGAGGACAGTGTTGGCGTACAAGTCCTTACGGATATCGACGTCGCACTTCATGATGGAGTTGTAGACGGTTTCGTGAATGCCGCAGGATTCCATACCCAAGAAGGATGGTTGGAAGAGAGCTTCTGGGCAACGGAAACGTTCGTTACCAATGGTGATGACTTGACCATCGGGAAGTTCGTAGCTCTTTTCCAAAGAGGTGGAAGCAGCAGCGGTAGCCATTTCTTGTTCGAAGTCAAGAGCAACATAGCAAAGCTTTTCCTTAATGTCACGGACAATTTCACGTTCAGCGGTGGTGGTGAATGAGTAACCACGTTCGGTAAGGATCTTCATGAGGTAGTCGGTCAAGTCACGGCCAGCCAAGTCAAGACGGAGGATGGCATGGGGAAGGGCATAACCTTCATAGATTGGGACAGTGTGAGAGACACCATCACCAGAGTCCAAGACGATACCAGTGGTACGACCGGAGGCGTACAAGGAGAGGACGGCTTGGATGGCAACATACATGGCTGGGGTGTTGAAGGTTTCGAACATGATTTGGGTCATCTTTTCACGGTTAGCTTTTGGGTTGAGTGGAGCCTCAGTGAGAAGGATTGGATGTTCTTCTGGAGCGACACGCAGTTCATTGTAGAAGGTGTGATGCCAGATCTTTTCCATATCATCCCAGTTGGTGATGATACCGTGTTCAATTGGGTATTTCAAGGTGAGGATACCTCTTTTGGATTGGGCTTCATCACCGACGTAGGAGTCCTTTTGACCCATACCGACCATGACACCTTGATGTCTTGGACGGCCGACGATGGATGGGAAGACAGCACGTGGGGCGTCATCACCGGCGAAACCGGCCTTGCACATGCCGGAGCCGTTGTCGACGACTAATGCCGCAACATCATCATCACACATTTTGGATAGTTTTGTTTGTTACTTCTGAAAAGAAAAATATATAAATTAGCCAAATTGAAAATGCAATGACAAATTAACGAAACGCACGTTAAATTCGAAACGAAATGTTACTTAATATTTTTTTTAAAAAAAGAATTGCTATGAAATGACTCGTCGTTGCCAAAATTTATATAACTTTATTGAGGTCGCTACTACTCTGAATGTATGTAGTAAGCAAATATTTTTTGCGTGAAACTAAATTTAATTATAAGTAATTGATTATATATTAGTAAGCGTCACGTGATTGTATTCGTTAGGTATGCAGAAAATTTTGATAGTTAAATTATTGCATTGTTCGCCATATATGGCGATCCATATCAAACGTATCAATTTTGACAAAAATAATTTTGAATGAAATTGAAAAATATGAAATAAAATCACTGAATAATAATGGAATAAATTCACAATTAAAACTTAAAATAATAATCCAAATAATCACGTCAATATTCACAGCAACTTTATGAAATAATTTGTAATATAACACCAAAGCACTAAATACACTACCTCGTAAGACAGAAAGGACTCAGCTGCAAAGCTTGTTAGGCTGCGAGTGTCGGCCAGAGCGCCAGATCCAGGTTTTATACTCCCAGCTCCTTCGTCTATGAATAGGACTCGTCGCCCATGTATGGCTCGGTAGGGCCGCGACGCAGACGCGTGGCGTCGTCCAAATAAGGCAGCCGTGATGCTGCTTAACTGTGGGAGGTACTGCGGCCCATATGCAGACATCTCTATCATGCCTCCAACCGTACTAAGTAAGGCTTTATTTCCTTTTTTGGTCTTTAAAGCTCCTAGGATATATTTATAGGACGCGCTAATAAATTCTCAGCTTAAAATATCCCTTTTTGTAAATAATACAAATCGATCGTACTTGTTTGTGTACCTAAATGTTGTGCCTATTTATGAAATTCATAATTCATATATGCATACATCTCTACGTCTGTTTAGGGTGATTAGTTTAAAAAGTTATTTCTAATATTCTAAATATAATTAAAAATAATAATTGCAAATAAATGCCGAATCTATGCAACCTGCTCATTGTGCTATTTTAAAAATATCTGGTCCAAGATTTTAAAGATTTAGTTAAAAGATTTAGTTCGGTGCCAACAACTCGCCACGTACATTTATTTCTTTATAAACAAAGCATATTATCGATAAAAAAAAGCCAAATAAGTACACTTGAGTAGTTACGTTTCAAATTTTGTTATCAACTAATCTATCTAGAAATATTAACACGTTTTTTTTAAATACAATTGAGCATTGTTCCATTTTATCAGATGTATTGCGTTCTATTTCAATCAATCCTATCAATGCTATTAATTAAAAAAATGATTTTTCATTAATTAATATCATTTGCATGCTGCGTAAATATTAAATAATTATGTATTTTAAGTAACATTGACTTTCAGTTCAATGCATTTATAGTGCTGTTGGTGCTTCCTAATAATAGATTTCATTTCTTTATAAGTGTTGAAGTTATTTTTACAACAATTTATTTAACCTCCCACATTCATTTTTAAAATTTCTTATTAAGTAAGTGTTTATGAATGTGTATATGTATAGAGTATGTATGTAGTACAGTTTGATGAAGAAAGAGAAAAATAAGCAACTCGCCTTTCACATAAGATTAGAATTTATTGAATAAAAAAAAAACAAAATTTGTACATTAATATACAGATATACAGAAAGTGTTTTTATTTATTAAAATCTATAATGTATTTCATGTAATAACGTAATTATATGAATTTATATTTTGCATTATAATTTTTAATATTTATTTAAAAAAAATTTCATGTGCTAAAAGGCTAAATGCAATATTTGGCGAATGTACCAAATAGAGACTTTCTTTACAAAATTGCATACACTTTTTATAAAAATATTTCATTTCTTTACAAAAAATATTGCGTTTAACCTTTTACCATTTGATAAATTAATAAGACTAGTTGAATCACATTATCTAAACTATAATGTTTTTTTTGCAAGACATACATTTGGTAGATTAAATACAATTAATTATTTTGTTCAAAAATTAACTTTAATCACAAATTACTAACTTCTAATAACCTATCTATACATTTTCCCATTTTTAGTAAATGATTAAAATACAGTCATTGCAGACACTAGTAATTTTTGTTTGCCACGTTTTTTAAAATATAGGTCATACAATAAATTAAAACAATTAAATGTCATAGTTGGTAAATAAATAAATATTGCAAATAAATAGATGGAATGATTTTTTACTTCTTTCTCATTAGTAATATACTTTGATTAAAGTTAGAATTTTGGTAAATATATACAAAGAAAAACAAATTATTAAAATATCCATATCTATTTTTCAAAAATAATTTACATGTACTCTGAGATAAAACGATTTAATAATCATCTTATCATATATTTTATATATCTCCTCAATATTTTCCATTACACAGTAAAAATATCAAGTTATATAAATTTATATATTTACATTAATAATGAAAACCAGGTACTTGAAATTTGAGACCAATTTAGTACCTTATGATTATCTAAGTTCATACAACACTTAAATAAATGCTTCAAATTCAAATTAGCCTCAGTACCTTTTGTACATATTTAATCATGTATGAGTAATAAAAATGTGCATGTTAATATTTAAACACATTACATACATCTGAGTATTTTAAAAACACCTAGTATAGGTAGTAAAAAGACATTTAATAAAAGTAAATGTTGTAGAAAGTAAAATTAAAAAACATATACATGTATTTTGGTAACCATTTAAACTGCCGACACTTGGTTGCCTTCATCATCTGAAATGAGAAATTAAGGAATCTGGTTAAAAATTGTTGTTGGATAATCATTAGAGAATGCAAAGTTTTTCGTGTGGTGCGTGTTGTTGTTGTCGAAAGTTGATTAGCAGAGATTTTAGTGACATTTTAGTGGTGTAACGTATATATATTTTAGAATTATATTATAGTAGAGTATAGTCGTTTAAATTTAAGCTCATACTTAAGTCAAGAAATACACAAAAACATGTCCGGTATCGTATGTCCGTCAAACCATGATTATTACAGTATCATAGTCAGCAGTCGAAGTTGCAATATCAGTCATGTCTGCACCTATACACACATAAGTCAATAATAAAGTTCAGATTATTCTAAGAAAACACAACGTCTCATTTCTTAGTGTTAATTTTAAAATAACTTCCCATGTATTCCGATACGCACACGTATATTTGTGAAAAAGTAAACATACACATACACAAGATTTACAATTTCAAATATACCTATATGTACGTGTACATTCATATTTTTAAAAACGCAAGGTAACACATTTATTTTTGAAAATAGTCTCTCGGAAAATTATGTCATGGTTAATTATTCTAAAATTGAAAGGATTGTTATCAACGAATTTTTTTGGGCGAAAAAATAGTACGTGAACATACCGTGATCAGTGTCAGGATCCGTATGAAAATGGTAACCTTGTGTAACTCCTTCATGAGAGTGTGCTCGCCCTAATCTTTGTAATCGAGCCATGTGAGCAGCCACAGAATAAGCTGGAGGTTGTCTGCGACCACTGACTCCTATAATTCATATAAATAAATGAATTTCTCTTAATCAATTATTTATTATATGAATTATATGTATATAAAAGCTACGTACACAAGCAAAAGCAGTGCAGGAATATATTGCTCACAACATAAACAACAATTAATGAGAAACGAAGCTACACCTAGTTTAAATTGTTTTTGATATTGAACTTACCAATACCATTGCGCAAAGCATGGGGCAAGGGGGGCAAGACGGCCACAGCATGAGAAGGCATAAAACCAGGACGTGTAGTGCACCAGCCTAATTCCAAACACCAAATATGATATACATAAATATGGTACATTTAATCAAAGTAAAATAATAGAGAATAAATAAAATATGTATTCAAAAATATTTACGTAATAATTATTTACAAAAAAATAATTGAGCAAATGTACCATTATGGTTCGCATAGAAATTCGAACAAAATATTTTAGATTTTTTTTTTGGTTTGAAAAAGCATGCCACAAAGATTGATTTAAATTTCATGTGGTGCAACAGAAGACACATTGATAGGTAAGACGAACACATTTAACAATATATAAATATATGAGAAGTAACATTTAACATTCGTTATGTCTTATGCCATCATAGTCATATTTAACAAGTGTAAAATGAATTAATCATACCTGATGCAGGAGGTGTATGTCTTGGAGGACTTGGACAGCGTGGTGGAAAATGTGACCCATCGCCTGAACTGTGGCCTGAATCTGATGATGCCACCGAGCCTACAGATAACATGCAATTAAAACATGCTCAAAACATTAGAAGATAGAATATATAGAAATGTCAAGAGAGTATGTGTGAGTGTGAGTAATGAGTAATGAGAGTCAAACTTACCAGACTTTCGCAAATTGGGTAAATTGCTTAAAGATGTAACGCTACTGCTCTCTGCAGAGAGTGTAACCGAAGGTAAAGGAGTGGGGGTATCGGAATGCGATCTTTCATGCATAGATCGTCCTCCTGTTCCACAACTACTAGAACTAAATGAGCCATGACTGGTATAACTACCTATAAATTACAATAAAACATAATTATTTCAATGATTTCTACTGATTTATATGTTGATGTTGCAATGTATTGTACCTGTGGAACTAGGTGCTCGCCGCACAACAGGACTGCCCTGAACATTAAGACCTAAACCGCCATAGGACTGTCTAGGCTGATGCAATCGTGTTTTATTAGGTTCCGATAAAGACAATAACTTCTTCACTGCTTGTGGTGAAGCAGACCCTAAAATAAATTCTATTAATATAAGCATTCATAATTTTATCTATTTTTAAGCATACCGAATTTGGCTGTTGGTTTGCGGTCCTCACTTGCACTACTAGCGCTGCTGGTAGTTGATGGTGCTGGAGACGCATGTCGTTTACCTCTTGGATTTGCAGTATTACTTATAGTTGTTGCATTGGCAGCTTCGCATTCGAGCGACATTTCGTGTAGTTTGGCTTCATCCGTTACAACTTTCAAATTATTTAAATAGGCCTTTACGCGTCGCACCATTTGAGATTCTTCAAACATTTTCTTTGGATTTGGCGCAGCTGCGGACTTTTTCCGCCGTTTCACTGTTGCTTGCCCTATGAAGAAAACGAAATTTTATACTCTCTTGCAATAAAATTTTATATATAGTTTATCGTTTTTACCCTGAGGATGATGTTGTGAAGATTGCGTTGTTAATTGATTTAAAGCTACCATAGCTGTACTTGTAGGTTGCCCTCCCAATTCCAGCATCGTCAATAAATCGTAAGGACTACTACACATATTGCTTAAAGAGCGAACTTCCTTTGCAATCATTCGTAATTTTTCAAAATTAACCAATCCTTCAACTTTACTATCGTTACCTAAATGAATAAATGTCAAGTCTTTTTTCACTACTGGATAAAATGGAATCTGCAATTTGATATAGATTATATTGTAAAATTATATTACTGTAAAATAATTTTAATAATTATCTTACAATTGGAGGCTGGTTCTGTTCAGCACACACTAATTGCCGGTATTTGCTCATATTGCGCGATGGATCCATTAACTGTTGCAATTCGCTAAAGATTCTCTGATACTTGGAAGGTAATTTGTCCCAACTTTGCCGCAGCCTCGAAACAGCCATATGACCTAATCCACTAATTATTGCAAACATGGAATTGAAGTTTTTGCACTCTTTACATTGCCCTGAAACGATATTAATAGGGATAAATATAGGCAAAACTATTTTTAACTCGTACGACATAGAACATACTTGCAACTTTAACAAATTGTTTTATAATTTTCATTCTTCGTACGGGATTATGTTCGCTACACACTTCAGTTACCACCCAAAACATTTCCTTATTCACTAAAGCTGCAAACTGATTGAGCATCGGCGTTCCATATTTGGAATATAACTCAAACAAATCATCAATGTATTCGGTCGGCTCAATCTGTCTAAATATACTAAAGTCTTGAAGTGTCAATTGAATGGCCACTTCAACTGCATTTAATTGCAAAAAGTGAACAGCACTTTCCCGTATCAATTCAGGTGCCAGTTCATCAGGTACTAATGTTTCAGAAATGCCGTTGGTTTTCAAATAGTAGCGACTACTTAAACCAATTCGCTCAGCCAGGTTTTGCAGTTGATCGGGCAGCCTTCTTTGTTTTATTATTTGATTATCCGTCACAGATACCTCGCAAAGACTAAAATTGCTGCTCGGCTCAGTCATTCCATATTCTTGCAAAGCCAGCATAACCACTTCGTGCGCCGTCGTTTCCTTATGGATCAGCAGATATTTGTAAGTCTGATCAGGCTTGTAAACTTTTAGAACATGCTCCGGATAATCGGTACATCGCAAATCATCGTAACAGATCGACATCAAATCTGGGTTACTGTGTGACTGATATAAATTACTTCCAAGCGTTGACGGCGCCGTAAAACTATCGACTTGATCATTTCCAATTCCCGCGCTATAAAATAATGATAATATTGTGTTAATTTGTTTACCACATATGTAATGGATATAATTATCACCTTATCATATTTCTAGGAAGTATATTCATTTTCATTAGAGCTTTCTGTAGACGTTTCTTGGGACCTAGAGTCATAAAGCTTTGCTTCTTTTGTTCTTTCTGTGGGCTGTTGATAGTGATCGGCTGCGAACAGGGAGAATCTTGACTGAGCACCAAGTGGCCATCAACACTGCTCAGTCTCGCTCGTGGATCCGGCTGTAGTTTAGATATTTCCGACGTTTTTCGTCCCCGTGGACGTGGAGAATTGTCAGGGGTGTTTAGCATCTCTTTAAAATGTAGTAGATTTGATTTGACTGTAATGCTTAGATGTGTAGCGCCTTTCAGAATATCCAATGCTTTCGTTTGCGCAACGTGTTCAAAACTCTGTCCATTCACCTCCAATATTTGATCGCCGCGCTTCAAACCAACATCCTCCGCCTTGGTGCGTTTATCAACTTTTGAAATAAATATGCCAAAGTTTCTCTCATAACCTCCCATTATTTGGAAATTTAGTGGTTCGTCGCGACTGGATCTGGCAAGAACAACATTACGTATTCGAGCTTTTGCAGCACAAGCAATATTTAATAAACGCAGTTGGCCTTTCATTTTCGCATCTTCCAAGCCTTGTTCAAACGTTTCAAGAAAATCAATCATATCCGGATCAGTTTCGAAATCGGTAAAATGATTGTTCACCCATAACAATACGACTCTCGTTACTCTATCACGAATATCTAAATTTTTAAACCATTCTAATAATTTGCCAGCAACACGTAATGGACTATCGATAAAAGTACGATGAGTTAGTAGAAAGTCTTCAACATATGTCGGGTCTATTAGGCTATTTTCCTCAATTAATTGCTGCATTAATTGCTCAGGTGTTGCTCGTATAACTACATGACCGCGGCGATTATTTTGCGACTCGAGTGAACCGCGTAGCTCTGTTACCATTATTAATTGCCCGTCAACCTCATGCCTTCTCGTATTCTCCTCTCCTTGATGTTGAATTCTTTAACAATTACATAATATAAAATACCAATTTCCTACTTATGTAAACAACAACAATAAGTTCTACCTGTAATAATCCGATTGGGTAATGCAAACAAACTGACAATCATCGCATTTTGTTCGCATAACACCTTTATGATAAAGCTTTTCCATGGTTGGCAGAATCCCGAACGAATCGCCGACGTTAAGTATTTGCGGCTCTTCACCTTCCATTTGTACTTCAACCTGCCCATTTACTAATACGGACCACGAATCCAGCTCTTCCTGATCGTTCATGACGATAGTTCCAGCTTTATCGACAACAGCAAAAACCTAAACCGTAATCATTTTATTATAGCATGTTATCTACGTCAAATCGTTTTATTCAAACATACCATGACCGCACAGAGATCGCGTCGAACCATTAAAGTCATATTAGTAAACGCTTTTAATTGTTGCGTTAACTCCAGCAAAGTATCGATATCTTCTTCAGTACGTTCGGAAGGGTCCTTTTCTAAGCATTCCCTCACGCGATCTTTCACTGTTAGACTCTGCAAATAGATAAATATTGATTGCATTAGTGATTGTTTGTGCAATTTCGATAATTGCATTTACCTCCATGCTTTCGGCAAGATCATCCTCCTCCTCGCTATCATCGACGACACTTTCGACGAGACCACTTAGGTCCGGCTCGTCGCCGTCCATTTCGGAATGGGTGGACGCCATCGTATCTGAACCGCTGTACGCCGAGCTCGTATCGGATGAGTGTGATCCTCGGCTGCTTTTGTTATTGTAGAGGCCCGGTCGATGACCAGACACTCCCGATTGGGGTATATACCCGTCTTCTAGCATAATGCTAATTGGTCTATGTGAGGAATCCATGTGAGCAATACTTGATGAAGATCTACTACTTGTAATATTTGTTGTAGTAGAATGTTCTATATCAGGATAATCAATCTGTAAGACGAAAATAGCATTATTAGAACACGGAGAGCATCAACATCAGCATCAGCATGAGTATTATATTCACATGCAAAAATCAACTCTTCACGTCTGCACAAACATAATTGCATGTTGTAGACTAAACAAATGCAAACGTATAGAAGCGGTAGAAATATGCTTATGAACGTTTTTTGTTTTCTGTAATGACCTAAAGATAGTTTCAGCGAATATATTTTATAATAATAACAAGTTGTTATATTTATTGTATACAACAAGAAATTAATTGGAAATTCGTTATTTACCTCTTGATCTATTACTAAAGAGCTAGGCCATGACAATGAATGTAAACGGCCTCTATTCTTCCTAAACACGACAACATTATTTACATTTTGCACGCATAATTTTAAATGATGGCAAGTGCTTCTCCTTCTATAGCCTACACTCTGCCTTATAGAAAGTTTTTCAATAAATCTATGCTTCAACATTTTTAAATGCGTATATACTAAAAACAATATTATTCACTTGACACTGTTTTCACTTCTATATGCTGTTGTGTTAATACGCTGCTGCTGCTATTATCAACACGAAAACCAACATTGTGACGAATTTTATCACACTAATCAACAATCTGCGGAAGTTTTCTTTGTAATGCCAAAAATAATTCACTTCGAACGACGAATTACTAATTGAATTATGTATTTGCAAATACTTAAATAACTAAAATGATGCAAATTGTATCAACCCACATAATAAAAATGCGTGCTATATGCATCGGTATTAGAACTTGCACTACGAGAACTAATTTAAAACTACACACATTTATGCATGTCTTGACGGGAAGTGTGCTCTTCCTGTGTCCCGATATGTTTTTAAAATGCGTAAAAATAGGATCCCAACATTTGCTATAGTAGCGCGCTTTTTTAATATGTATTATATATATATTTTATTACACAGAATAATGCATAGTGAAAGAGCGCATTACATTATAAATTTTATATTAAATTATTTACATTAATCGTTTTTTAATAATGGGGATGGTAAATTCGCTTGTTGAAAATTCACTTGTTATATTTAAATATCTACTAATTCATAAAATTATATATTTTTTACATTTTTACCCACAAGACGCATTATTTTATATATAGATATCAATTATTCTTCTATACTTTGCTATACTTATAAGAAAATTCCTAATCTGTATTCAAATGCATTGTGAGCGGGAGACTTAACTTTTGATTCACTTGTTGTCTGGAGTATTTATATATCTACTAATTTAAATATCATAAGATTCTATATTTTTAACATTATTACTCACAAGATGCATTTATTTTTTTATATACCTATTATTTTATTATATTCAGAATAAAATTCCCATTCTGTGCATATAAAATAGATTATAAGCGAAAGACTTAACTTAATTTTTTTCTAAAAATCAATTTTGTTAGATTGCCAACCATCTTTATTAGCTATAATTCTTTAAAATATTGTACATTAAAATTAGTCGTTTCAAGGAATTCTATTCATTTCTAGTCAGAATAAATTACC
>JARJDW010020352.1:0-13475 GCA_030264715.1 Adinopsis sp. GC000173
TCCCGAGAAAAACATCCTAGGCGCCTAGTTTTATTCATTTTTTCTTCACAAAAAAGAATTCTCAACTTATACCACATGAAATGTATTGTTCATATGTTTACTAATAACGCACCATTCTGATAACACTTGAAGTATTTGGTATATCATAAAATTATCATTTGCATTCATCATTCCAAGTTTTATTCATTTTTTCTTCCTCATAAATAAGGAATTTTTAATATAGACCATGCAAAATATATTGTTCTTATGTTTAGTAATTTTTTACAAGCACATGCTAGTAATGCACCTTTCTAGTACCACCGACCAACTTTTAAAGTACCGGTTATTGTAAAATCCCCACTACGACTGCAAAATATTTTTTGATAGCATCGTGTCACTTTACCCACATATATTTAACTGGGCCTAAACCCACTCCACGTGGAGTGCAAGAACCCCCCAAAAAAACCTTCTTCCTAGAAATTCGGTACTTTGAAAGTTGTTCGATAGTACCACTTGAAGTTTTTGGTCTTATATTAGCGCGATAAAACTAGCTTTTGCTTTTATCATTTTATAATGAGTATTAAATTTATTTTATTATGTAAAAATGTTGTCGCTGTTTGGTGCTCCTCGTTGTGAACAATCTTGATTTAGCGAATAAAATAAGGAATTTAAATAAAACGCTTGATTTGGTTCACAAAATAAAACCAAATGAAGAGATTTATTTAAATTCCCTATTTTATTCGCTGAGATTTATTTGCGTTAAAATTCGCAAACTTTTGTTATCAGATTTAGACATGTACAGTTGAGAAATTTTTATAAGTCTTCGGGAAATTTTAAAAACCATAATACTAGTGTATACTATACATTGTTATTGTTGCATTTTTTATGTTTTATGAACAACTAACAAAATACCACAACTGAAATAACTTGCAATTTTTTAAAAAACAATTTAAAACCAGCATTTTATTTATTATTGTTTAATGCACCTTAACAATTGTTTGCTTGATGGGATATAATACAAAATGTACATTATATACATTATATAAAAGTGTGAAAGCAATATTGTTGCAAACATATAATTATTTAACAAAAAGTGGCAAATTTACTGCACATTTCATGGCATATAATTCATTATTTGCGTTGTTATGTGTATGTGTGGTGTATAGTTAGTAAAATATTCGTTTATTGCCCTGTGTGAATAGAATGCGATTTGCGAAAACAATAACTCTGATGTGTGTTTGTGTTGTTATATTTAAACATCTCTAATCTGCGGAATGAATACACGTGGATAATGTCGAAAACATTATTAGGTTAAATTAGTTCCCCTTTTATATAATAAGTTTTAGATAACACTTACATTTCTTTTCAACCTTGAAACTTGCCGTTTAGCTAAGGCGTATTCAAATGAATTGTTGTGCGAAATACGTTTAGCAATATATTTATGCGTGCACAATTGTATTATAAATATCGGTACGGCGTATCGTAGGCGAAATTTATTTACACTCAAAATCCGTATTCCAGAATTCCATGCGTTTAGTAATGGGAAATAGTATTTTCCCCATTATAACTTCGGATGTAAATGTCGATAACTCATTCCACGCTACGTTAAAAACATTCAAAGATTCTGTTTTTATTAAAAAATAATAGAAAGAAAGTTATTGGTGTCATTTTTAGTTATTTTTTAAAGAATTTTACGCTTTAAATAATGCGAAACATAATAATATTTCCTCTATAACTAAGTTTAAATGCCGATAACTTGTTCGATGCCGTCTAAAAACAATAAAAATACTGTTTTTGTTTAAAAATATAGAGATTTTAGGGGTGTTAAATAATGAGAAATAGTATTTTACCCATTATGACTGGATGTAAATGTCGATATTTGTTCCAAGTCGCGTTAAAAAATTCAAATATCCCGTTTTTTATTAAAAAAAATTGAATGAAAGTTATTGGCGTCATTTTTGGTTACATATTTTTTAAAGAATTTTACGCGTTAAATAATGCGAAATATAATAGCATTTCCCCTATAACTAAATGTAATTGCCGATAACTCGTTTCACACCGCTTGGAAACACTCAAAAATACTGTTTTTATTTAAAAATGCAGAAATAAAGTGAATGGCGTCACTTTGGCTATTTTTTTTTTAAAGAGAAGCCGTGTTTACATTTGAAAAAGATTCTATTTTATAGCTTGATTATTAGCGAAAATTGAACACCATTATTAATACATTTAAATTTGTAATGCGAATAGTTATTGCTCTATTAAGGATGATCCACATGAATGAACATTCTCACCAGAATCTTCATTTATTGAGCTGGTTTTACATAGATTGTTATTAATACCTATACATTTTCAATTGCTGATCAATTTGTTTAGCTTGCCATGCAAGCAAGCCACGTGATATACCGGGTTTGAGTGTATTTTTGCTTTACTGCCAGAAGGAAGTTTCAACTAATTGCGAGTGCACACTCAATAGTAATCAGTAGCTGGCTGCTAAGGAATAATTAATATTATAACCTATAGGCTACGCGCTATGCTATAATTAACTTCTTATTGATTTAATATTCCAGTAATTACAAACAAATTAAGACAAATAAAGATAAATAACTTACTTGTTTGCACCGACTGCTGTTTAATAATAACAATACAATTATTGCGAATCATTTTTTATTATTGAGTTTATGATATTAATGAAAAAATGCATCTTTCTAGTAGTAGCAGTAGTAGTTGTTGCTAATGCATTGCCAAGTTTCTACTAATTACTAATTTGCATTACTTAACAAGCATAAAATTTCAATCACAGACAAAATGTGTGACATATGTTGAGTGTTTAACCATCCCAAAGGTCATTAGTGAATCAGGTTATTTTTAAGTTTGAAAACAAACTTATCCACTAGAGTGGGATTGTTTGTTGTTTTTGCATGCTTTGAAATGTGCCAATTGTTATCATACACAAAACACATACATTGGCTATTATATGTATTCGCCCAAAAGTTAGTTGATGAAAGAAAGATTTTCTGCTTCATAAATTTTGTTGCCAAACATTTTAATAGTATCCTAATAATAAATAATTCTATTCTAAATATACCATAACAAACTTCCGGTGGCGAATTTATCATTAGGTGACATTGTTTGCTTCTGGACATCGTAATCCAAAGGACTTCAAAGCATTTAAATATGTATGCCAGTTGCGTAGAAAACCTAAGACGATGGTTATCAAAATTTTTTTCCAACTGTGTAGGTTTTTGTTGTCTATTATGCTTAATGTGAAAGGTTTAACAAAAATCTACGCAAATGGATTACAAAATCTACCCATTTTGACAATCCCAAGACGCATACCTAGAGTTTTCTATGCAATTCACGTAGCGTCTCTCAAAGCACTTCAATACGTCAGTTGCGCAAAATTATAAAAGTTTGTCTAGAATTGCGTAGATTTTGTTATCCATTTGCCTAGAGTTTTGCTGTATATTAGACATTGGGCATATTGATCTAAAAATCAACGCAAATTGATAATCACGTATCGCCAATAAACGATGGTTGTAAAATTATAAAAATTATGTAAATATCTACAAATGTTCAGTTTCACAATGTTTTTCTTTAATTTTTCTCCTTTTTCATCCATTTTTTATCAAAAATATTTAATAACTACCATCTTTATTAATAATTTTCTCCTAAAGAGTCAACAAATTGCTTGGAAATATACCGAAAAATATGCAAATTGTAGAAATATGAGGATTCACAACCGTATTCGGCGACATTTTTTAAACATTTTCTTATAAAATTGTCGAAAAATTAGCAAAGTTCTTCAAAAATAGAAAATATGTATAGAAAAAAATTAATACTATATTACCTCAAAAAAGTTTCATTTTACACTTTTTTCTTAATTTTGATACATTCACCACCAACGACTGTTAAATTGCTGTCTTTTCAAATAATTTTGGAAAGGAAAATGGTCTATAAGCATAATTAAAGTTTACATTGTTATTGTTGGCCTCTTATTTTATTTTGAAACATTTTTTGTATTAAAAAGTGTAAAGATGATCCCCAAGCCAAAGATTGATCGTAAAACTAAAAATCCGGCACTGTATTTAACTATTACGATTCACAGACGTAATAAATAATGCATTTTAAAAAATCTATATTTGCATTAAATATATTATAAATCTATTATTTTAAATGTAAATAACGATTATGCTGGCGAAAACGTTTTTCTATACGTAGCATATGTATGATGCACTTTTATATCTACTATATTTATTAATAATTTATTCATGAATATTATTTTATTAGCAATACGCCAGTTTGATGTCATTTATATTATGATTGCATCAACTCATATTTAATTAGTCAATCACACATAATAAATTTAAATTATTTAATCAAAATTGAAGTTGTAAAAAGTATTGCGATTTAATTTCGACAGCCAGTCGGTCGGCAGTCTGTCTGGGTACGAGATTCATTAATCAAATTAGTGGAATTGAGATAGATTTACTCTTCTATCTATAGCGGAGAGACTAAACATGTTTTAATGATGTCATATGAAATTCCAATTTGTAATTTGTGATCAAAAAGTTTAAGCGCGGTGGTGGGTGGGTGGTTGGGGGTAAATGCAGCAGTATCAACAACAACTTCAACCAGGGACGGATTAAGCCATTGGCAAGTCCTAAACAAAATTCAAATATTGGAAAAAGGTACAAATTGTTCTCATTCAAAAAAATTCTCATAAATTTAATATCTAGCAACATTTCTTTATTTCTTATAGTTGATTGAAGAAGTTGTTATTTGATAAAACTCTTTAATACAATGTTTAGTAAAGGTTTAGTACTTGGTTGAGTTTTATATTATTTTATTTGCATATTACCGAGTGCAGTTTCACTTTTCGACATTTTCAAAGCTACAGTAGATTTATAAAAATTATTAAGTTATAAGTCAATAATATGCAAATAAAAGAATATAAAACTAAACCAAGTATTACCCCTTTACTAAATATGTCTCTGAGTTGTTTTCAAAAGATCCAAGGATCCTAAGGGAGACAAATTAAAGAAAGCAGCGCCGCAATATTTGCTACAAAAAATGAACCCAAATCGGAGCTCTTCTGAACTACGGGCCCTAGACATTTCTCCTAATTGTCTATTAGTTAATCCGGCACTGACTACAACAACAAGAACGTTTTACGACTAGCAACGAATAATTGCGGGCTTTTTGTTTATTGATTCCCACAACTCAATATCTAGTAGTGTAGACATTCAACTCTTTCCACTTTGTATGCAGCTCACTGATCTATACATTTTATTTTATATACATATATTATACAGCCTTACAACACATCTAGCTTGAATCTCAAATTCTGCGGCTCTGTTTTAGTTTTAAATATTAAATGCATTTCGTTCGTGTGTGTGTGTGTGTGTGTGTGTAAGAAATATTAATGTATTTTTGTTGTGATTTCAGGTGCACGAATACTTGAGAACAAAGCTCTGTTCGTTATACGAAAACGATTGTATATTTGATAAATTCGAATGTTGTTGGAATGGAAACGATACAGCAATAATGACTGGTTCATATAATAACTTTTTTCGTATGTTCGATCGTGGTACGAAACGTGAAATAACATTAGAAGCGTCACGTGATATCGCCAAACCGAAAACAATATTGAAGGCGCGTAAAGTATGCGCGAGTGGTAAACGAAAAAAAGACGAAATTAGTGTTGATAGTTTAGATTTTAATAAGAAAATTTTACATACCGCATGGCATCCACATGAAAATATAATTGCCGTTGCTGCTACAAATAATTTATTTTTATTTCAGGATAAGTTTTAGATTTTACTTTTATTATTTCCCATTTATTTCAATTTCATTTCGTCTCATATTCAGTTTTATATTATAATACGATATTTGATAAATTTAAGCCAAACGAAAACAAAACTAAAAAAATGAATGATCATCACATGAAATCGATTTGTTTGTGTGTTTTAAATACGCAAAATTTCTTTACAAATTTATTATTATTTGCATGCTTTATTTAATTAATTTAATTCATAAAGTGCCATTAAACTAGAACTTACTTACTTAATGATACGATAATGAAAACTATTTGATTAGAGATATAAAATTATGAAAACCAAACCAAAAAAGCCCTCTTGACACATTGTGAGATTAAATTTTGCGTATTTGTTCAATCACAACTCTTTTAGCAGATTTAAAACCTTGAAGAACAAACGACAGAAAGACCGATTCTAATTACTTACTATGCTTACATTGTTACATTTTTTACTACACTGTCGTTTTTCCCAATTCGTTTTAAAATTCTGTGATAGATTCTCTTCTCTATTTTGCATAAAAGGTTTTCTTCCAATATTATACTTTTTTTTATTTTATTAATAATTCTTTTTACCACTTTGTAATTGTATAAATTACTAATTTGCAAAATATGAAAGAGTATGACTTGTATGATGAACTACATAATATATAGAAAAAATAAAAAAAAACTTAAGCAACTTTTCTTATTACACTTACTTTTAAATATAATAATTAACGCAGAGGAGAAAAGTTGTTTGATTGGTAAAAAAGTACATACTCGTTTTTGTACAAAATGTATATACAATTTATTAGTTCATGTTTTTTTAATTGAAAATTATTATTATTTTTGCTAAATAATTCCGTAGCACTTGTAAAAGTTTCAATTTTGTGAAATATCAAGCTAAAAAAAGCGCTGTTTCGAGTGCGTTTTTTGTTTCAATGTAAATTTTGTGCTGTACTGAATATGGACGAATTATAATTATTTTCTTTTTTTTTGTTTATATGATTAATAATTTATGATGTAAAATGTGTAATGATTGAAAAAGAAAATGAAAATTTTTATTTTTTGTTTTGATTTTTATTTTGTTCGAGTGCTGGTGAGCCTTTCAATAAAAGTGCCATTTTTGTACTAAACGAAAAAAAAAAGAAAAAGAAACGTTGTGCAAAAACAAAATGAAAATGTATTTATTATTTTAAATGTTAATTTTCATTTGTATGGCAAAAAATCATGATAAAGATAAAATTGAGGATATTTTTTTAATCATTATTTATAGGAAATTGTGTAAAATTATGAGCTTTATTTATTTTTCAGTTGAAAACTATTTTTAAAAATCTGCAAAAGGTATTATTAATTATTTTACCATTCAAAATTTATATGAATTGGAAAGTGTAACTTCATTTATAGATTTTTTAAATATTAATCTAGATTATTTAATAAAAACAGCATGAATTGCGAAAGTTTTTAATCATGTTTGTATCACCCATTTTATTATTCATTTTACCATATTATGTTTTATTTTAAACAACGTAAAAGATGTAAAAGATTTTGATAGAAAGTGCAAATTTGTAATTTTTATTAATGAAATCGCATATTGGAAGAAGAAAAAGAACACTGTTTTGTTGGAACCACATAACATCCAGGAGGGAGGGGTGCGCATCATCTTGCCAGATTGCAGTGAATTCGTTGCTAAACCACTTCGACGACAAACAAATTCAGCGCTTGCACATTGCGATTTAAGCTTACTTGTTTTTAACTCGATTTAAAACTATCATTCCAATTAGTGAATATTTGCTAACCCTAATTTTCATATTATCACAGAGAAACTTGTAATACAGCAAAAAGTATTCAGCCGCCCTACTAGTTTTCTAGCCCTTCCGAACAAAATAATTCATGTGAATTTGTTGCCAATAAAATGGTGTTTATACTGCATAGAAGTATTTCGATTTATGCATAATTTTCTTGACAACCGTGTAATCGCATTTCCCCTTTTTGATGATCAGAAGTTTCCGCGCTGGTTTCACATCGTTGCACCTTGTTATAAGTTTTATGCGTTTTCACCTTTTGGAAATTAAATATATTAACAAAGTTCAGTCAATTTTTTACATAATTATTAAAAATTTGACAAAATATTGGGCACTGTCACTAAATTCGTGTTCTTTGTTTCCAATGTGCAATTCTATATTTCCGTGGATCTTGGAAGTTTAAACAGGGTCCCCTAAGCCCGCTCTACATCACAATCGTAACAGTCCTAAGACGCAATAGTAGATCGTTGATCAACTCAGTAGCTGATAATAACTTACGACTTTGATGTAAAACAGACTTTATGATTTATCAATTAAACAGAATTAAAGGTTGTGAAACTTTGCTGTATAACTAACTAATAACCAATTAATAAATTACACACACATTATACACAAAATAAAATTAAAAAATTTGCATATTCTATCAAATTTAAATGTTTTGAAAATTTTAGGACAACCTACAGAAAAACAAAAGCAAAAAATCAGTCAAATTGACTCTGTTTATTTCAACATTTAAACAATATTACTTATAAAATTATCACCATTTTATCTTATAAAATTCAATAAACGTAATACTTTATCAATAGTCTCCGAACTGCAACCGACGTCACTCAGTCGATACATTATCATTAGCAAATCATTTTCCTCGGTAATTGCGTATGGAATGTCATAGAATATTAGGTACTTTACCAAATCGTTCACATTACTTTCATCACAATCAATCTGTGAGCCATAGATGAATTTCTTCAAATGATCGCGCAATTTCGGTTCGTTATTATCAATCAGCATTAAAGCTTGCTGATGCAGCGATAAAATTAAGTCCGCATTTGTCAGCGTCGATTTATACAAATTGTTATTTATTACAAATGTGTATATTAGCTTTAAATTCCATAATTCTAGCGATGTCGCAGTTGTGTTTATTGTTTCAATAACCTAAAAATTAATTAATTAACGTAATTTTATGTAACCTTTTTATTAATTAATGTTTGTATTACCTGAACCAAATACATGAGCAGCGGTAGTATCGGCAATTTATCTTTAATTACACAATTATATGTAATTTTTGTGAGTTTTTGTATGAATCTCATTTCATTTTCGGTGATTACCGGCGTTGTGTTACTTCCAATGGTAAGGAAATGGTCGGTAAAGTATCTTACAATGCAATCGGATGAAAATGATGTTATGGCTGTGGATGTTGGATCCCACAGCATTGTATCACATTGGGTTAACGTTCGTGCCAAGTCGCTTCGAATGCCCAGTTTATCTTCAGTGTAGCTTAAACATCCAGCGCGCTGTTTCACGTCAATGCAGCAGCAAGAAAGCAGAATTTTACTGAAACAAATTCAAAGTGTTAAAACATTTCTAGGCTTAACATTTTGTGGAAAATATTTAGTTGGTCTACTGAATTTCTAATAGGATTAGTTCATATTTTATAAATGATTGCGTAACCCAGCAGCAAGAAAGTAGAATTTTGTTGTTAAAATACTTCTAGGCTTTACATTTTATAGAAAAACGCTGATATTTAGTTGGTTTACAGAATTTCTAATACGATTAGTTCATATTTTATAAACGATTGCGTGTTAATCTGAACTTATCATTAATCTTTTACAAATATCCAAGCATTTTACCTTTAAAGCTCGATAACCCGTAAAGGCAAAAGCAAACCATTTTTACAGCCTTTGAATTGCTTTCCCCTTTAGACTAATAAACTCAAGTGAATATTGATTTATAAATATTAGATTTGAAGAGAATGCTCTCAAATATTTAGTACTTACGAGAGTTGCTCCCAGTTTCGCTCCCTTTCAAACGATACGGGCCAGTATCGTGGATCGTTGATCGATATTTTATACAAAGTACTCAAATCGGGCAACAATCCAGGCCCGCGAAACGTGAACGTCGTCCCATCCAACTTTACCACCGATATATTCGCATAGCACATCCTTCCGGTGGTAATGTCACGCGGTATAATCAAGCGTGGCTGTACAGCAAGCACATATAAATGTCGGAACGCTTGCAAGTGATATCGGTTATCGTTGCTATGTGTGGGAAATTTGGGATAAAAGGCACATATTAATGCAGCAACACTGGCCGGCGAATTAGAGAGCGTATATCGTCCGCCTCCAAGGAATACTAATCCGAGCGCCATGTGCATGGCTAAATGAGAACCGTACGTGACCACGGCACTGCTTGATAATCCAACACGTCGACGAAGATATCGGACGATTCGCATTATTTCCAGATTACCAGATCCAGCCATTACCTGAACATATAAACATTTTGAAGGATTTGTGTTTAATTCAATTAATTACAGACCATTGCAGCCGAGAGCAAAACAACATTGAGACATGTTTCAATCGTTGGTTTGCCTGCTAATTCCGCTATCGATTTTGATGTTAGCGATGTAAACATGTGACAATACTCTAACAGGATTTGAAATGCAGTCTCGTCTGCCGATCCAGCGTATTTTAAACCAATTGCAAAACACGCTCCGGATACGATATTGCAATAAGCTTGGCTGAAAAATTAGTAAAATATAATATTTTTGACAAAATATGTAAATTATTAATTTATTACTTCATCGCTTCGTAATCCACATCAATGTTATTCGAACGTTGAACCATGCAATATGGTCGTATAGTTGATGGCACCTGTGTTTCTACCCAATCTTTGCATGGATCTATGCTATCCCATAAAATTAATGCTGAAATATAACATAATAGTTACATATAGAATTCATACATTATGTACTATCTGTTGAGCATCAGGGCAAAAATAAAATATTTCTTCTAATGCGCAGGATACAGTGATATTGATATGATATTTGCTTATTGGTGCAGTGCGAACTTGGCGCTTAAGTCCACAACTCTATGGCAAAATAAGATTCAAAGAAAGAAATAACACAATTTTCATGCGATTTTTACTAAGCACTCGCTAAAAAAACAGAAAAACTAAATTTGTAATATTTATCTAAAGTAATACGAATCATTTTTTGAAAATTTTCGATAAATTTTGACTTTTTTTAACAATTTTCTTTCTGTTTTCATTCTAAATCGCACAAATATTAATTTTCTTCAAACGTTCTCTTGCTCTAAGTAGAGAAGATTACTATCGTAAAATCTATAATCAAAAATCAAAGTTGCTCGGTTTTATAAACGCATGAAAGTTAACATTATTAGAATAAGAATACTAAATTTAGTCCATTTTCACTCAAAATTATTAGAAATACCAATTTGCTTGCTCTAAGCAACGCTAATTATTATCAGATAATTTACAATCAAAAATCGAAGTTAATCCATTCTAAAATGAAAATACTTAATTTTGCAGCCCCTTCGCACATAACACGAGCCGGCCCTGCATATAATAAATATATTATTCAGACTGAAACTTCTATGCTTACCTCTTGAGATGGTTCGAAGCATCAAAAAGTCGGGACGTACAAAGTCCAACAAGTATTGTGTATCGGGCGGTGCCATCCAATCAGCAATCGCTTTATTTCCAGAACCTAAATACATTAGACCTAATGCCAATGTAGCACCCGGTGCTGTCACATCTAAATTAACCGAATTCCCTTCGCGTATTTGAAATGATGGCACCTTATACTTTTCCTTTTGCGATCCAAGCAATGGTCGCTTATTTCCGCCGATCATGTAATAATGCAACGTGTCCGGCACGTTTAAATCCGCTAATCCCGATGGTTTTCCGCCCTGCTTCAGTGTAACCAATCCTAATGCTAGTCCTGCCGCCAACGAGTAGGATTCTCGATCAAAGCTGTTTTCCATTTCTGGTCCAGGCGGCCGTCCAATTTCTGTGAGCAACACTTCAGTCATATGTCGATGAGCAGTACCTTGATACACCAGTCCTAGGCCTAACAACGCTGACACTTGTAAATTTTGTGGAATATCTAATTCCATCGACGTGGGAGGTAGTAACGCTTCGATGTGAACGCTCAGCATCTTTGTGATTGATATGTTTGATGTAGCGCGAAAAGCGGCTGCCAAACCGAGCAAAACACCAACGCTCGTCATTTCATGGAACTTGACTAAATAGTCGAACGTTTTCAGAATTGCTAAATTCTTCAAATGGCCATTCAAGCCCAGCGCCATTAAAAATCCGGCATGTTCCATTAATGTTTCCACGTTGTTCTTTGGCTTATTGAAAGCGATCCACGTTGAGTCAATATTCTTTGCGTCAGGATCGATTCGCAGACCATTCGCTACGCCATTATGAAATAGAGGCCATAGATTCAGATTAGGTGGTGTGTCAATGTGATTAATTTCAACGGTCGTTCCTCTCGGTGGCGCTTTTCCAGTTAAACATAGTGGTGGTGTTGGTAGGGGTTCGGTGATGACTGGTGTTGCAGTACGCAGCGTGAACATTCCCCTAAAAACGTGTGTTAACGTTTAATTGTTGCAAATCTGCTGGATATATTCAGATTTCTTTAGTTCTACATAATTTATCTTTAGTCGTATAAGTAGATTAAGTATTTAGTATAGAATTGCAAACACATAGCTGATGAATGCGACCCATAGGAGGTGAGTTTCTAATGTTTGATGGTATAGCAAGGGCTGAGCGACCGCGAGACAAAAGTAACACACCAACAAACGCGGATGACATTAAAGACACATCCGTCTTAAGTGTAGCCTAATGGCGAGTGTAAAACGTACGATTGAGTTCAATTTTTAACAAGACCTATATCTAAAATGTAGTCTGTGGTTTGGTCAGATTTCTTGGTAATAGACGATATATTTTTAGAGCTATGTAAAAAAGAGGCTTTTTCTACGCCTGTACCTCTTGTCAGCTTCAAAAAAATATCGTCTATTTTTCTAAAAATGCTTGTGTGACTTAAAAAGCAAAAAAACTTACCGGCCGACAGGCAATGCCATGGTACGCGTACAAACAGCATACAGATGCTTTTCTTGTTCTTCGATGAAATCATGATCGGATACGTCCGGTCGTTGTACTAATACAATAGGTACCGGTTTAGAGCTCTGCAATAATCTACGAGTTTCTGCAACGCGTAGATCATCCGAAAAGCGTAACTTCAGTAATGTCCTATCTACTTCATCCATGCCATCTTCTTGTTCGCCCTCCACCACTTGATTGATGATTGGCAGAATTTCATTTATTTGTCCAAACATCGCATTTTTATGCGACTGCTGCTGTTGCTGTTTCTAGAAGAGCAAGCAAAACAAAAATTTGAATAAAGCGTGTATAGAAACAAGCTTAATTATGACAGGGTCTATAAGTTCCTACAACACACCCACCAGTTATTTGAATGAAAATTTAAAGAATTAGATTAAAACTGCGGCATATATTGCCGACAAGTGCTGAAAGATAGAATAGCGATAGGATGTGAGATCCAGATAGGTGGAAACTTGGAATACGTTTTCATTAACTCCTTTTAAAGGGAAGGATTATTGACCACCTATTGTACACTTTATTCATCAGTAACAAAAACATACAAAAAACATTTAAAACACTCTAGCATTTAATGAACGTTTTAAAATTAGAATCGCAAAATATTTTCTACTCAGAAACAAGTAACCGAATTGTTTCAATTTGCTAATGTGCATTTTTATAATAAAGTTAACATGATCAGAAATTTCCATCTGTATTGAATAATTAAGTTTTGAAGATGATTGGAGGGGTTGAAATATCGCTGTTAGCTACTCAATTAATTA
>JARJDW010020353.1:0-11089 GCA_030264715.1 Adinopsis sp. GC000173
AGGCAATTCACATGAATATTACTTAGAAATTCGGAACTTTCTGAATTTTTTATGCCATACAGAGAAAGTAAATAAAGATTACTCAATATATTATGTATTTTTTATACATAAATACTAAGTTTGTTCTATCATGACGTAGGAAACTGATAATAACTATACTTGCGTGTTGTTATAGGCTTCAGTTTGAATCTGTTAGAAACAGGCGTTCCGATGGGAATAAAACAACAAACAACTATTATATTGTACAAACATATCTAATGAAAAAATACCATATCTAATTCCTACCTATGCATTAGTATAGTTAAAATTTCAACAATTTTCGCTTTAAATCGCGTATAAAATTACACGATTATATAAAATGTAAATGAAATAAATGCATTTGCTGTTGTTTCAAACGTTTGCAATAAGTCACAATGGCAGGTCGGTTCGTATTCGTGCTTCGTTGTTGTGAAAAATCTAAATATTGTCTCATCAAATGTGACAGGAAGCGCGATCATTTGTCTGTTTTTTTTGTGAGTTTGCCTGCGTCTAAGCACACTTAATCTATTTGTTCCGCTTTAGCAAAACAAAAAAAAAACAAGCAACGACAAACAACGACAAATTACTCTTTAGCCAGCTTCTAAACAAAAAAAGACGAAGAACAAAACACAACAGTGATTTGTCTCAATAGAAAAACGGTTAGAATAATAATGTGTAATAATAATTACGATTTCACAAAACCATTTATCATTCCAATTCTAATAAGCGAATGTAATATCCATTTTTTTATTAATCATTATTTTACCTCAATTAAAATTTAATTAATGTCCGATAAATAAATTAATGAGTAACATTTATCATTTTTTACATAAATATTGTGACGAATGAAACGTAAACATTTTTAAGGCCTAGAAAATTTATATACATAACTTATGTTGTTAAATTGCAATATTCCAATTATGTAACTGAGAAATTCTGTACTTGTATGTCTTTATCAAGTTACAAAGTTATACAATTTTACTACAATATTTATTTATTGTGCAAAATCATGCATAACAAAAAAACATTTGAAACATAAAATTAACAAAACAACTTTTTTAGAAAAATTGCTAGTAGATACTAGTTCTATAGCAGCTTTACAAGAAAGAAATCAAATTTTATTACTTACATTATGTAACTAAGAAATTATGTACTTGTATATCTTTATGAAGTTACGAATTAAGCTTTATAGTAATTTATTATTTATATATTGTGCAAAATCATCCTTAACATATTTTAACAACATTTAAAAAATAATATTAATTAAACAACATTTTTAGTAAAATTGCTAGTATTATATTGTAGATAGTGTTTTTATGCTTTACAAGAAAAATCAAAACTTCATTGCTAAAATTGTGATCCAACTGAGAAATGATATGCTTCTATGCCTTTATGAAGTTACGAATTAACTTTTATACTAATTTGCTATTTATATATTGTTCAGAATCATGAATAACATTAAAAAACATTTGAAACATAAAAGTAATAAACATTTTTTTAGTATTCTTATCAAATATTACAATTTGTTACAATATTTTTACAAGAAAACATCAAACTTAATTACTTATAACGCTCGATTAAGAAATGCAAAAACAGATAGGCATCAGACATACCTAAATATTTACTTATTTCATTAATCAATAAAAAGGCATTCTGAACAATGATTGAAAGAACTTTTATAAAGACCAATTAATTATTTTCACAACTTTCGGCAGTCATGCAATCTTCTTAATTGGCCATTTCAATGATTTTTTTCTTCATATAAAGGTTTTATTTAAACTCACCTCGTTAATCATTTCAAAATATCTAAATAATTTATTAATAAAAAATTGAATATTAATTTAAATGTTCATCTTGCAATTTGTCTAATAATAAATTACAATTTTACTCAGTCGTTTATCATTTTAAATCCAATAAAGAAATGTAATATTCTTTTTTATTAATTATTTTATACTAATCAAAATGAATTAATGTTATATTACTTAATAAATTAATTTTTGGGGTAATCCAAGTCTTTTAGCCTGAAAAATATTCACAGCATTTATTTTCAGGAATGTTTTTTTGTAAATAAATACAGCCTATGTTATTTAATGCAAGTATAACAGAGTGTGTAGGTGGATTGCGCAAAACTAAATATAAAATTGAAAAATAAAAATTACATACAACTTTTTTTTGTTAAGTACGTACTCGTAATATACAATTGTTCAAAATAATTCAACAGAGCGTTCTATATCACAATATTTATTTACAGGTATTTTTTTAATAAGTGTAGCCTATGTTATTTAATTGCACTTGAAATAAAATATTGCAAACTCGTGCAAAATAAAACAAAATATTAAAAAATATTTAATTGTTTAGAATAATCCAAAAGGGCGTTTTATTAATAAATTCCAATAACATACACATACATCAATAATTTTATTAAGTTGTTTATTAGTCAAGGTATTCTTGAAAATCATTCAAAGAAAGTTTGAATATCCATTTGTTTAAAATAATTCAACAGAGCGTTCTATATCAAAACATAAGTATATATATATACGCTCGCATACAAATGAATCCGAGCACTTTTCGAAATATTTCGCCTTATTGAATATCTTTGCCTGCGAAGGCGAGTGTTTTATTGACGGTTCGGTAAGCACTATTAACCACAGGAGGCTTATTTCTCCTGTAAAATGTTATTATCCATCTAATAATCAAACGCATTGAAAAAATGATTCTGGTGGTCCCACAAATTTGGGTTTTTTCGCGTGCTCTTATAATTTTATTGTTATTTTTGGTAAATAAATTCTTATTATTATTGAAAACAAATAATTTATTAAATTTGGCAAAAAAATTATTTAAATATTGCATTTACTTGGCTCATCAATAAATAATTCTGTACAATTTTACAACTGCGACTTGTAAAACTAGAGTCATAAATCATTGCTACTATGCCTTCCTACAAAATATGCTAGAAACGCTAAGGGTTAGGTTCGCCTACAGCTGCTTGGATTCATTTGTATGCGAGTGTATATAATATTTACAGGTATTTTTTTAATAAGTACAGCCTATGTTATTTAATTGCACTACAACAAAATATTGCAAACTCCTGCAAAACAAAACAAAACATTAAAAAATATAATTTAAAAATAACTATTTTTAGTAGATCGATAATATCTAATTTTTCAGAATAATCCAACAGGGCGTTTTATTTTTTATTCTACATTTAAATAATGTTCAACTTTTATGATAATCAATACATACACATACATCAATAATTTTATTAAGTTGTTTATTAATCAAGGTATTCTTTGAAAGCATTGAAAGAATTTTTGAAGCAAGCAAGCAATTAATTATTTCCACAATTTTGGGCAATTAAACAATTTTCTTAATTAGCCATTTCAATGATTTTTTTTCTCTATTGGATAAAATTGTTAGACGACAATTAAATACATACATAAATGATATATTAATAAAAATAAGAAATATGTAATAGTAAATAAATGTTGACCATGTGAGTTGTCCAATCAAATAAAAAACTGTTGCTATGTATAGATATAATAATCTATATATATTGAAGTAATAATAATTATAATTTCACAAAACTGTTAATCATTCCACTTCTAGTAATAATCTAATGCAACATCTATATATTTTTTGTTGTTGTATTAATCATTTTGTCACACCTCACTCACCTGAATGACCATGGTGACGTCATGCGTAAAGCAAATAAAATGTTGTCTATGTGCGCGCGAAATACATAATAATAACGATGCGAAAATAAAAATTCGTCATCGTACATTTTTCGCTGGAATTCGCCATCATGATAATATTAAAATATTAAATAAATTATGTTATGTTATTCTTCTCTTCTTTTTTTGTGTTGCGAAAATGCGATGCGANAATACATAATAATAACGATGCGAAAATAAAAAATTCGTCATCGTACATTTTTCGCTGGAATTCGCCATCATGATAATATTAAAATATTAAATAAATTATGTTATGTTATTCTTCTCTTCGTTTTTTTTGTGTTGCGAAAATGCGATGCGAGCAAAACAGCGCGCGAGCGCATTTTATAATTTAATTAAAATTCTTTAAATAAATTATTGAACGTGCACAGCTGCATTAAAACGGATGTGATTTAAATTATTTATTTAAAGTAGGATTGATAAAAATGTATGTATATGCGTATGCTGTTTGCATGTGTGTAGATTTATTTTTGTTATGGGATTATGTATGATTAAAATTCGGTATTATACTGGGTGGTTGTTCCAACGAGACTTTAAGTCTTTGTAATGAAAAATTCATCATTTAATACGACTTTCATTTAATGTATAAATAATTGTCTAATTATCTAAAAAATTACAATACAATGACTCTCGTATTATTTTATATTTTATTTTTGAATGCTACAATAAGGCATCATTAGATTTAAAGTACATGTTTTGAATAAAATTTGCTTTTTGGGTGATGAAGGTGGTGAATAGTAATGTATGAGGTATATTCAATTTTGGTACATAGATAATTATTGTCCTACTGCAAAACTTGTTTAATTCAGTAGATTTGAATACATTTCCTGTAATTATCATTCCTTTTTCAAAAAATATTTTAGATTTAGATGATATTAGGTATATGTAATTAATGTTTTTGCAAAAATAGTAAGAAATTCTATCGAATTGTGGACTAAATTGTTATACTATATCTATCTGTTAAAATAAACCTTTATGTTGTGTTACTAATAACAAAATTTGTTGGTTTTCAACCCTATAACGGGAATATTATGCTATAATAAGGAATCATTAGTTTAAAATACATGTTTTGAATAAAAGTTGTTTCTGGGTGATAAAGGTGGTGAATAGTAATGTATGAGGAATATCCTATTTAGGTATCTAGAATATAATTTTCCTACTGCAAAACTTGTTTAATTCCACAGTTTTGAAGACATCTTCCTGTAATTATCATTCCGTTTTCAAAGAATATTTTAGATGATATTAGGTATAACCAATTAATGTTTTTGCAAAGATTGACTCTTTTTAATAACAATATAATAAGAAATTCCATCAAATTGTGGACTATTGTTAAAGTACCTATCTGTTAAAATAAACTTGTATGTTGAGTTACTGACAACAAAATTTGTTAGTTTTTAACCCTCTAACAGGAATATTATGCTACAATAAGGAATCATTAGATTAAAATACATATTTTGAATAAAAGTTGTTTTTGAGTGATGAAGGTGGTGAATAGAAGTATGAGATATATCAAATTTAGGTATCCAGCTAGATAATTATTTTACTACTATAAAGTTTATACAAACCTATATTTTTAGAGATATTTTCTTGCAATTATCATTTATTTTCTAAAACGTACACGCAATTAGGTATATCTTTGCAATGATTGACTTCTTTTCAATTCTGAAATATTAGTAAGTTCCATGAACATAAAGTACATATCTGCTACAATAAACCCTCTAGTTAGAGTATTATAAGAAAAGGAAACGATCAAAATCCAGGAAGAATTTTATATAAAATTAGCATATTTTTTAATTGATTTTATAATAAAGTATCTATCGAACAGGTAGTTAATCACAACTGACATCCGACTTATATCACTTGTGGAATTCAACTATATAAATGAAAGTCTTATCTCATAAAAATTATACCTAATAGAAATGGTTTTATTAAAGCGTCTTTTTTACAATCTATAGTTGTTTTTGCAGTCTTGCGTTTTTTTTTTTGTTAAAACATCCTCTCATTATGTATTGTCTTTTCCGGAATTTTTAATAAAATTTACATGAATATTGTAAACACAATGATAAAACATCAAAGTTCATTATAATCGGATTTGAGGTTATCAAAGAATGTTTTCGCTACGGACAAGGCAGAAAAAAAAATTACTGAAAAAGGAAATAAAAATATGATGACTTATTGCGTTTAGTCATCGTTTTTTTCCTGCAACGAATTAAAATTTTACCCGTACATCGGTATATATTTTCAACTTAAACTGTCAATCATTGAAGCGCGGGGATTTTTTGCAAATTAGTGAAGTAACATTTTTAAGAAACCATAATGCACATTTATAGATATTATTTATGAATGGAAACGTAGTCACATTCTATATGCATAATTGTTGCAAAATTCAAAAAGTTAAATTAAAATAGCGTTATAACAAATCAACGTTAAACGCAGTCACATTAAACAGAGTAAGCGGGTATTGTAATTTCTATTTGCAACGCATTTTGTATACAATGCAAGTAACGCAAAGGTATACCAAATGTTGATTGTGGAAATAGTGGACACTCTGTATATTTTGAACAAAAAAACAACAACACCGCCTTGACATTTATTTCATTTATTTTATTTGTTTCTACACACTCTCTCGAATGTAATTTGAAACTAATTCATGGCAAACTGCGATTGACGCTTGCATTACAACAACAAAAAATTAATATTTTTCGGCTTCATTGCAATTAGTATATATTTTTATGCGATTAAGTTCGCCTGTTTTCGCCTCTTACTCGATCTATACGTGTGGTGTGTTGTTCTTGAAAGCAAGCGCCCCCACGCGCAAAATGTTTCCGCACACGCACACGATTTTGCAAGAAATGGACAAAAAAGCGGTTGTGTTTGCGGTCGGTTGGCGGAGAAGCAAGCGCCTACGCGTTTTCGCCACAATTTAATACACCACTACTATATTCGTAGCATCGCATCTTCTCTCCCTCCGTGTCGCCTTTTTTTCGCCTATTTTAATGCAAACCAGTTTATCAGCAGGGCGACATTGTCTTTGTATTCGCATCGCATAAGTGCCTAATCGCCTCTACAAGCTTAGATAATAAAAAATCGCAGCATTATCTACTATTTTTCAAAAAATAATAACAAAAACACTTATTTTCAATATAAATTGATTTTATTGATTGCTTCATTTTTTTTAATTAACACAAATAGTACCCTAAAAATGTTTTATAGTAATATATCACTTGAGAAGACTCTTTTTAATTGTTTTTCTATTGCTATTTAATGAACTTCACAAAATTTGTCCGTAATTAAAACATTTGTATTTGAAATTAAAGAATTTTGGTAGTTTTTGTTAGAATTTATCATTTAGTCTTCTCAAGATTTACCTAAATTAAAAGATTTCAAGAACAAGAAACATTATAAAATTTATTCAATAACTCAATAATTACTTTCAAGATGGTGCAAATTAATAAAAAATGTTAAAAATGATTTAACATATCAAATAGAGTAGAGTAAACGATTGCTTTTAATTAGGTATTTATTGCTACTTAATCAACTTTTTCGTAATTTGTATTTTAGAGAAAACAATTTTGTTATTTTTTTGTTTTAACCTAGCATTTAGTCTTCTTAAGATTGAATTTAATAATTACGTTGAAGACAGCCCTTTTACGGAATGTAATTATTATTCGAAGATGTGTTGAATTATATTAAAAACGGCTTAATACTAAAGAAGCTTTTTTGTTTCCTCTTTAGAACGTTAAGAATATTAAAGCTTAACAAAGTTATATATAAAAAAAAGTGAAGGTTAAGACTTAATAATCTTCGTTTCGTTTCTTAAATCGATTTTTATACTAATTATAACTAAAAAAACAAAGATTTGCCACAATCTAAGATTTGCTATAAAACCTGAAATCAAAACGTATTTTTTACCTGTTCACCCTCTTTTTCGGCGCACGATTATTCATCAATACCTTTTTCGTTTCTTATCTGCTTGCGTATTTCATCGTTCGAGGAGATCTAGCAACGTTGTAGCGCGCATCGTTTTTAATTATATTGCGATAAAGAGCAGAGAAGCGTACAAAACAAGAAAGAAATAAACGGGAGAAGCAGAAGAAAAAACGAGTGCATCAACGCTAAATTGCGAAAATATGTGCGCTGTTGTTTGTTGTATACATCGAGCGCGCGCAATAAAGACGACGACGAAGTGGAATAATAATAATGATAGTAATAAAGCGACGCAAAAAAATATAAGCAGGAGAGGAGGAGGAAGCTTGGTGACGCTTTTTAAACATCAAAGCGCGCCTCATCTTCGCTCGCAACTTAACAAGACGGTAATTTATGTCATAATTTAGCGAGTGACAACTGTGCATCGCGACTATATACAACAACGCATGTACAGGGCGTTCGAATTGCACGATGCGGTTTCTTCATTTAATATTTTCTATTGGCGACGCTTATGTTTCTTCGTAGATGATGTATGCGGTTAGAAAAAACATCGTTTACGTATTGCTAAAATAATTGGATAAGTTGTTTAACTTCGTAATTGAGTAATTTTTTTATATATGTACACTTTTTTATTTGGTTCGCTGAAAATATCTTAATTTCATCCTGCTTTTTTATAAACTTTAATGATTATTCAAAGAACGCTAAAGTTTGTATTTACTTNGAGTAATTTTTTTCTATATGTACACTTTTTTATTTGGTTCGCTGAAAATATCTTAATTTCATCCTGCTTTTTTATAAACTTTAATGATTATTCAAAGAACGCTAAAGTTTGTATTTACTCAGTTTTTACTTTTGAATGTTTAATTAATTGATTTTTTATTTGTTTAGTAAACTGTATCAAACAACTCTTACATTTTTTAACAAATAGATAATTTTTTAAAAGGAGATCTTTGTATCTAGAATAAAGTATACTAAAACAAAATTTAATGATTAAAATACGAGAGTTGTTTGATAAGTTTTGTGCAATACCATCAAGATTTTGTTACACATTTAAGTTGGTTTAGCATTAATACATGTTCTTGTAAACTAAAAAATTTACAGCTTATGTTTTCATCTTTATCAATCGTTTGCGTCATAATATTACAGTAAAACAGAAAAATTGATAGATATTTTAGGATACTTTGATACAGGAAATGAATAGTGGATCCAACTCTTACCGATTGTCAGTAATCTCTTTCAAACTACTGCCTTTTTTTAAATCGCACCAACAAGGTCATAGTAAGCTTTAAATGTTCTTAAATTATTGAAAATTGAGCCAAATAAATGTGATTGTCGACTGGTTTTGTTTGTGCAAAAACCGATTAATTGAAATATGGTAAATTTATTTAAACAATGTATAATAACTAAGTACAATAACTATGTTCTTCAAAGTTTTCCTAGATTATTGAAAATCGATCCAAGAAAGTGAGATTGTCAACTCGTTTATAAAGATATTGAACAAAAACTTTTTTTGGTTAATTTCACTGTTTTTTAATCATTTTTCATTGAATTTTATTGAATTTCACTGTTTTTTCATCATTTTTCGATGATTTTTATTGAATTTCAATGTTTTTTCATAATTTTTTGATGAATTTTAGTGAATTTTACTTTTTTTAAAATAATTTTTCGATGAAATTAATGAATTTCAAATGGTAAATTTATTTAAATTATATAAACAAAGCCAGTGTTGATGCCAGTATAATAACTACAATAACTATGTTTTTCGAAGTTTTATAAAATTATTGAAAATTTATCGAAAAGAGTGTGATTGCCGACCCTTTTATAAAAACTATGCAAAAATTTCAATACTTACGTAAAATATACTAAATCTATTTACATATTGTAAACAAACTTGAGGTCACTATACGTTACTAATGAAAAATACCTACCCACAATTTTGTAACCGTTTTATTGCCTAAATAAAATGGAAAATTAATTATTACATTTACCACATCATCATTTCGTCGTTCGAAATACGTTAATTAATTCTTCCAGTTCGTTAAACTAATATAATTTATGGATGAATTCTAGTAATAATGTAGAAAATTCAAAACTATCTAACAGATGCATACTTTTAGATATCATGCATCACTGTGTACGTGGGTGGTCCCAAAAGTTTCTAGCTTTTTTAGTGCAGCCCTAAATTATTTTTTAGCATCACCAAGTCTCTTAAACCAAAAATTTTTGATTGATTTTTCTTTGCGTGGAAATTTTTACGACTTTCTTCCAATTTTTCTTTGATATTTGGCATTTTTTATCTTCTATATTATAGCAACTTTCATCATTATGGATTGAAAAGTGAGAAAACCCGTGTTCTTCTCGTTTTTCGAATAATTTTAATGAGAATCCTTAAATATTTTGATGGAAAATGCCAAAATCAAAAAATTAAAAATTAAAGAAGAAAGTCGCAAACATTTTTTGCGCAAAGACAAATCCATAAAAAATTTATGTTTTAGTAACGTGGTGATGCTAAAAATAATTTGAGGCTGCACTAAAAATTTAAAAAAAAACTAGAAACTCTTTGGACCATCCACGTATATCAAAGTATCGTAAAAATTTATTCAAATATTCAGTTTTTAATTAATTAATCCTTTCGGTTTCTTAAATTAACAATTTTTACATGAATTTTTGTTAATAATGTAGCTAAATCAAAACAGATGCATACTTTCCCAGATATTATGTATCACTCTGTATATCGAAATATATCGTAAATATATTCGATCGAATGGGCAGCTTTCAATTGCGTAATCCGGCCGTGTGTTATTCAACTGCCCAAATGAAATGAACACAAATCATTCGCCTGTTGTCCGCGTGTAGGTGCTCGCAAAATGTCACTATCGCTTTTTATGTAAACCTGCCCCGGCGATGTAGGCGTTTTTTTTTCATCGCCGGTGTCGAGCAGCGCAGCGCTCCAAGGTCCGCGCGCATAATAATCTTTACGATATTGCAGCGAATTTTTAACAAGCACATACATCTAATCGGCGTAAATAATGCGTTGATATAAAATCGCGTCGTCGCTGATGTGATATGGAATGAAATCACACTGTGTGTGCGGGTAAACGTACGTATCACCTATAAATTATGCGTGGCGGGGCGAGGGTGCAACAAACGCATAAAATGCGCAATGTTGCTGCGATGTCGCACAATGCGATTGAATAAATTGTTGCTACGATTATTGTATGCATAATCGAATGTATTTACAGTGGATGCGATTTACATTTTATACTCGCTAGTTAGTGTGTTGAGCAGCGTTGTTTCATTCCGAAACGATAAGCGAATACCTAAATTTAAATAATTCGTCATTTTGCTGTTGAGCAATGAATACGTGCTTGTAATACATGAAAAAATATGATGAAATTTTGATATAATAAATG
>JARJDW010020356.1:0-17360 GCA_030264715.1 Adinopsis sp. GC000173
TGCACACGCTAAACCGTATTGCACAACATTTTGCCAGTTTGTTTGTTGTTTGTTTGTTAATACAGCGCAACATTTCTGCATGTTTATTTTAGAATTTTCGTTCGTACGGCGGCGGTGTCATGTTATTACAAAGTTAGATTATAAATTTAAATAATTGTTATAAATTTGGCAAAAACGAAAATAATTTAATTTCATATTGTAAACGTGATTTTAATTTAGATAGCCGCATCATATATCTCGTACATCGGCAAAATTATTGACGAAAATTACATTATTAATATGATGCGTCGCGGCGCTTTGCTTTTTGGAACAATTTCAACGTTGCGGAATTCTTCTTCTACTGTGCGGTAAGCCGTTGTGGATGTCCTGCAAATAGACTTCTTGCGGTTGGCGGCGGCCAAGCTGCTATATATACAGCAATGACAAGTTTAGTAATTGTTTCGCATCACAGCAAAATACCACCAGCACCGCTTCGTGCCGTGACGATTTAATAACTTTTTAAACTAAATAAAAAAGAATAAAATTCACAAGATTGTGAAGATTTAGTTTACGACCATCATTAAACAAGATTTCTAGTCGATAAGCGTTTTAATTCAATCTAAATAAAAAGAGTAAATATTTTAGCTATTCGCTCAACGACTGACGTAAAATGAAACATTTTTTTATCACTTATAACATATAAATAAGACCTAAACTGTAATTTGATCAACACCATAAAGTAAATTAGTCGATAAGCCTTTTATTTCAATTTAAATAAAAAAATAACTATTTTTGATTACTTACTGACAGTATATTAAAGAGACTTAACCGGTGATTAGATTATTAATCCATGGTGTAATAACGTTAATTATATATGAATCTAGCAACAATTAGTGTGATTGCAATTATCCCATCAATTATTTATAGCCAGATAGATTTGATGGAGATCATAACTCTATCAAAAAATAATTATGTTAATATCTACAGAGTATCATTTAATACTGTTGGTGCCTTACTTTACTACTACAGACATACAACCAAAAAGGAAGTGTATAGCATAAATTTGCGCCGTTGCATATGAAGCGCCTTTGTATATATCTTGCCATAGTTAAACGCAAAGAAGACAATAATAATGCTACATATGAATACATTAAATACTTATTTAAGTCAATATCGTTGTATGTTTGTGAGCTTTTGCTTCCTTCGCCCGCATGTTCTGCAATAACATTTACTTGGAAACTATTATATAGTTGTAGTAAGTAAGTGGTAGGCGAGTATTTAAATTCTCTTTGATGTTTGAAAGCCTTCGTTACAATCTTATTACGGGTAGAGTAAAGAAAAATTCGACCTTCTCAAATTTAAACTTGCTTTATACCGAAGAATGTTAAATAAATTATCAATCAAGAAAAAAAGCAGCAGCAGCGCGAGTTTTTTTTCCGCATGCCAAGTTGATTGTAAGCCAACCAGCCAGCCAGGCCAGCAAGTTGGAAAATCATAAAAGTACTTTGGCAAATTAAATTTTACTTTTAAATAATCCACTTTCACGGAATAGTATACTAATTACAAATTGAACAAAATTAACATTTATACAAAAAAAGCGACGGCGACGGCAACGTTTTAATTTCATGACGAGTTTTGTCCTTTTTTCCCCCGTCCGCATCATCCGCAACTATCAACTTAATTTAGTCGTGATGGTTTTGCATTTATGCAAACGACTTTTAATATATGGCAAAAGGACGCCGAATCCTTTTTACTCCTTATCATTCAGTAGTAGTGACGTTACGCCCTCCAATCTACATCATTGTCATTTCCGTTTAGCCAAGTTCCGGCCCGGGAGGGAGTAAGTTCTTCATCCAAACCTGTATAAATCACGTCCAGCGGGCGCTTATAAACACGTTCCGAATTTATGAGGATTATTATATATCTGATGTGCCCGTTATGCCTATTTAATGAAAACGCCTCACTCGCTAATACCTACCTACCACTACTTCATACATCTTACTGCCGTCATCCGATGGCCATTACGTAAATTCAATAATCTTTTGTTGGTTATTCCATCTTACGATTAGATACCTCATTTAAATTTAAATCCAATTTGCACAAATCAAAAAAAAGAAGCACAAAAAGCAAAACGTTTATTTGCTGGGTAAAATGTTGGTCGTAGATGAAAAGTAGTCACGGAAGTTTACGCTGCAACAAACATTGCAGTGTACGTACTTTTATCGACAAGACGCTTCCGTTAATTTTCTTAGTAATTTTCCTACTACAAGCTATATGTAGTAGCAGTAATTCCACTACATATACACAGTAAGATACAAATTCAATTACTAATTGTAGATTGAGCTCATGGGAAATTGAATATTCAATACACTATGACAGGTTAATTAATACCTACACCATCATCGACATTAGATAGGCAAAAATGCTGTTGGTACAAACACAATGGGTGAATAGTGACTCGTGAATGTTAGATTAGATATCCCGATTTACGAACATTTAATAAAACTTAGTTTAGTGTTAAAAGTTATTATTAAATGCCAAAACTAAATTTAATGTAATGTTTAAACTTGGTTTTTTAACAATAAATCTAAAATAAAGAAAGCAATAAGTAAAAAGTGATTCTTCACGTTAAACTGAACCCCAATTTAAGATTATTTCATAAAATTTAGTTTTATTTTACACTCATATTTACATTAAACATATTTGATAACTCGGAGTTACGAACAATGGCCATTTTTAGTTCTTTTTGGGGTAATTTATTTAACGAAACAACTTGATTATAAAGGAAATGACTGTTTTGGTCTTGAACTTGCATTAAATATATTAGTTAACTCGCATTTACGACCAGCTACTGTATTTAAATATATTATCTAATGGCAGAATACAATTAACGCAAATAAATGACAAAACTGTTTGCAAATTAAAGTGAGTTAAATAAATTTAATACCTATTTATAATACATTAATTAACTCACACTTACGTCCAATCACTTCGTTTGATTTTGTTTAAATGAAAAGATATAGATATGAATGTCTTGCCTGTTTACATTAAATATACAAAGTGCTATGAAGATGTCTATGTTAAAAAGGTTGCGGAATATGCGCTACAATTCATCTATATTTAATAAAGAGAGAGTGGGAGGAAAAAAGCGGATACGCTTTAAATATTTTATTTATGATGCGTTAGATCTTTTAATAAAAATTTATCCGGCTGATATCGTGTGAATAAGAAATTCTTTTTAATCTACTCGCACTGCTTCAATTCGCTTAATTGGCCAGACGAAATGATTTATTAATAATAATGATGATGATGTTTAAGTTAAAAGTTAAAAAGATAAATAAAATAGAAGTAAATAAATATATATATTGTAGTAGTAGAGCATCTAATGGTTCTATATAAATATTTTTAGTAGAAAAAAATCAAAAGTAAGTGCCCGGGAAAGTGTAGTAACCTTTCAGGAACAACGCTCTATAGCGTGATCTTTATTTCCTAGCAGACACTTCTTCAATAGGTTTATTATACGAAAACGAACATTCGTTATCATTAATAGTGGATATAAATGGCAAAGATATGCCATTTAAGAACATATATATCTAACTGAAAATGTAATAATAACTCCTTCGAGTGTAATTTACTCACTTTGCACACTTTATATTTTTGTAAATGAATATACCTACCTCGTTCGAAATGAATATTCTACGACATTTAATGGACGAATTCATGAATGTTAAAAGCCGCTATTAACATGTACGATTCACACGTAACTGCATAGAAAATATAGAGTACGAGTAGAGAGCCGCCGAATGCATTCCCCGCAAAAAAACTAACCATACATACATACATATATCAAAAAGCGATTTTTTACGCGGCGCTGAAAAGTTAATTATAGCATTCAATCGAAAATTTAAAAGCTTGCATTAATCAAATCGGTCGACGGACAAAAAAATAAACATATTTCAGTTTTGTTAATATACATACATACCACCCACACCCACACCACACACATCAAATACAAAAAAGTGTGTGTGTGTGTCTGTGAGCGAAATTGAACGCTAGGAAAACATCAATCAAAGAAACATTAACGTGGCAAATTTCCTTTTTATCAAGCGTTTTGTCAGCAAGTTTATGTGCGTATTTTGGTGATGATGGTGAAAGTGCTAATGCTTCCGTTGATGTTTAGAAAATGATGATATTTTCGACAAAAAGGCGCGAGCACATTTTACATTCGTACAACGCATACAATAGGCACACAAGAGTCTTATTTTTGTGTTGTGTTTCGATTATCCGCAATATAGATATGACTATTTTCAATGCACTTGAGATCTAGCAATAGTCATCATATGTAGTATTTTATCTATTTTCGTTTAGACATTCTTTTAAACACCTTGAATTTAGTAGAGTATGGTAGAGACCCTCGATGTCTAAAATCTTATTTTAAAGATGCGTTATCGATATGACTATTTTTAATGGTCTTAAAATCTAGCAAAAGTTGCTTGAAGTATTTAATCAATTTTCTTTTAGACATTAGTCATTGTGATTTTGAACACTAATTTTGAATTTAGAATTCTTCAAAATTTATTTGAATTTAGCCCCATTTTCATATCCGTTTTCACTTTTGTGGATTGCCACTCATTATCGTGGCTAATTGAAAGTTTACTATACAAATAATCTTAATGCATACTTTACGACTAATTACATTAACTTTTAAGATGCGATTAAATTAATTTATATATAATGTAATAATAAAAATGCCAACTTTTCATTATTATTGCTTGCTTGGCGGGGTGTGAGAGGGTGGTGGTAGGCTGGCCAGCTAGCTAGCGCGCACACAGTTTCATTAATAAAAGTTTTCCTGGCTTTTATGCTTAAGGGAACAATTCAATTAACGTCCAGTGGTCGAAAATGAGATATTACAAGCTAACGCCGAACGCGCAGTTAATTAAAATGACAAAATTTACAAAAAAACACACACACACATACACATACATACACACTGAAAACTTTTTCCATTTTTTTTTCGTTGTATTAACTAGCCGAAGCCACCACACATACATACATGTGATCGCATTCAACGATGCTATCTCGATGTCAAATCGTTTCCAGAGTTCGAATAATGTAGATTTAACGATTGTTTAATGCAGAAAAAAAGGACGCGGCAGGGGCATTGAATGCACCATTAAGGACTAAACATCGCATTCATCAACATTTATTTGTTTCGTTGGAGAGAAATATTCTTAATCCTCCAACGTAAAACAATACGCGCGCTAACGATTCTATATACCTAACATAGTAGTAGGTAGTAGTGTATCGGAATAAAATATTAGCCGCTCGTTGGATTTTTTTTCCAGTTATTAAATATAGAGCGCAATTTTGTGCGAACAAAATATTTTATAAAATGTCAATCAATATTCGAATATAATGTCGTTGCGTTTGATGTGTTACAGTGAGTAGAGTATTAAATTAACAGTGTTGCATGTTTGTTTCAGGTGTTTGCAAAAAAAGATAAACTTCATCATCATACTACAATCAAAGCGGACATCAACTGGAAAAGGTATACCACAGAGCTTAAAGTTTTTTATTGGTTTAGAAAATATTCCCTGAATAATTTTACAATTTATAATTTTGCTAAACTTTCCTATCTTACAACAATCAAAGAGCATACTAATTGAAGAAGGTATACCTCAGAGGTTTACACTTTTCATTGCTAAAAATATTCCATAAATAATATTACAAAGTGTACGCCAAAAATAATTGCAAATTATTCTAAAAGGCTTGGTATACCACATTTGAAGGAATATATTTTATTGCTAAAATACTTTAAAAAAGCTACACCTCTTATATTTTTATTATCAGCGGTTTATATTTCGCAAATGGTTGACAGAGTGATTGATTCAAAAAAAATCCACACCATCAAAATGGTACTTACCTACTACTAAAAATGTTATAACTTATATTTCGAAATTATATTAAAATCACGAAAACGAATTAAATCTTGCAACAGGTTTCGAAATAAAGAAGGACTCATTTTTAAATGATATGGACACATATATGAACAAGGGACATTATTTTGCGGTACCTGCAAGTTAAGTTTTCATTGTCAGAACTTTGGCAGTGTTAATCTAAACAACTACATGAATTGGTGTAAAAATATTAAATGAATGATTCTTTTCCTACCACCAAAAACATTTCTATTGTAATTTGTCCTGTCAGCGGTATTGCATTCATAAATGGCCGTATCGTGTAATAGATTTATGATTTCCGGCAGTTTGATTTTTCGCAACATCGGTAATCACCGCGGGAAATCTTCGAAATTAAATGAAATATACACGCAATGTGTTCCTTAAATACGTGATATGCATTTATACGTTTAGATCGAAGGCTGTAATTTGGAATATCGATTTGCCATTTGGAATTTTTAAGTTATCCCGTCGCCCGGCTCGCCGGCACATACAATATATACAATTCGAAATCAGTGAAAACAATTTCAATTCCATGAGAGAAAAAAACACACACAACAAGCGCGCGCGCTTAATTCTTGTTAGAATTTTCCAGCTGCAGCAATAGCAACAATTCAATTTTCGCAATTTTAATGAATGAAATCTATTAATTATAAAACTTGTAATTGCTTCAATAATTAACGCGCAAATAAACTTTGTCATCTACAAATAAGTTCGTAATCGTTGCACTAATTAGAGCGCAGGTAGCGTCTTGTTTTTTTATAAGCGCGCACATGCTAAAATTGCGCTGCTGGATTGATGGGAAAAAGAAGATGGCAAGAACCTACAAATTACGTAATTTTATTGTTTCGAATTTATTTATTATATGTGTTGTTTTTTGCTCTCGTTGTTCATTCGCTGCTTCTTCGTCTTCGCCAATGAGATTATTGTTTCGTGTGTTGTGTGCGCGCGGTAGAAATCAAGCCGAGAGCAATATAACGTTGTACTTCATTAAATTAACGAATCAATTTATAAGATTGTAAGTTAGATTTTGCAATAAATCAAGTGAAGTGAATACGTTTCGTAAAAAGGACGTAAAAGTGTATAAGACGAAAAAAGGACGAGGATAAATTTTGTTGAAAAGACAGGTGGGGCATTTATGTGTTCATTAAGTTTATATAGATAATTCAGCAGCAATATATCGCATTAACTTTTATAATGTCCAGTTAATAAAGTTGTGTGTCTTATAGTTTTAATCGCGTTATCGTTCAACGACTTCATTCCTTTTCCCTGCTCATATCTTCTTTTTTATGGTAGAATGATACAGCTTTTCATTTATTTAGTATCTTAATAACAAGGACAAACCTTCCTCTGCTACTTCAAGATCAAATAGATTAGGTAATAGGTTTTTGGTCATTTTAATCTACTTATTGGTGGAGCCCGGCACTAATATTCTTACGACTTTTCCTCTAATCCTTTAATAGGTTTTGCTCATGTTGTTTTTTTTTTGTCTGCCACACATATATAAACTACAATATTTAGTCGCTGTTTTTATGATGCGGATTCTTGTCAGTGGAACATGTATGATAAATGTTGAGTCTAATTGGCAAACGTTTGGTTAGAAAAAAATAGTGCACATTTTCAGCAACTATTAATTAAATATTAAGTGTGATAGTGGAGAAAATAACAACTGTATGGATTCACGACCAAGAAATTTCTGTAAAAAGTCCAAAAATATTTATTTTTTGTTTGAAATTCAAAAATATTGAAGATTGCTACTCTTTTATTTTAAAAAATAAATAAATTCTATATGTAATTATTGTTAAGTTAAAAATAAATTGGGATAGTGGAGGAATCAACAATGGTTCGCATTTATGACCAACAATATTTTGTAAAAGTTCAAAAAAGATTGTTTTTCTGGCTCAAATTTAAAAAATCTATAAATCAACTATTATATTGTATATAAGTAGTTTTTTCTGTAATTATTGTTAAATTAAATATAGGATGTGCCAAAAAATTTCCTGGCTTATGTTTGAAAAAGGCTAAAACTTTCCAATTCCAATATATTTTGTAGAAACTGCAATATTTCGAGTCGTTATCGTGCAATTGTAGTATAGTGGTATATATGTAGGTGGATTGTTATCAGTTAGTTTAGAAAGAAAGTGCATGATAAATGAGTAATTTGACAAAAAGTCATGCTATAAAACAATCCACCACCGAAAGCCGTATTATATTCCCAAGTGTATAATTTATATACATATATAACAACAGTTAAATTACATTATATTGTATCATATTATATTATAATATCATTCACCAAAACGAAATCGAATTATTATTTAATTGCGCGAATGAGAAAGTACTTATACCTATACCTATATAGTAAAACATTTTAAAATATTCAACAACAATAACACACACTCACCACCACCACCATCACCACGTCGCTCTGCTCTGTTTTAATAACTATAAAAGCCCACTCACCTGCAAACAAAAAGAAATACAACATATTACATATATTGGTATAATATTTAATCGTAGAGAAAACATTTTTAGCGCATTAAAGCAATTTTATCTCGTACATATATATTATATAGTTACTTTTTAAGCTTGCATTTATATTATTATTATTATTAACGGAATATTCTTTTGCAAAACATCTCGCTTTATCTCTTCTATCAGCGGCCTATTACACAGTTGAAAAGAAAAACATGTTTTAATGCAAAAAGCAACACACATATACACACACACTCGGGTATATGAAAAATAATGAAATATGTAACTAATCTGCTGACATATTCCCTCCTTTAAATTATTACATCCAAATAACAAGATAAAAGTAATATAATATAACAATAGACATTCATAAGAGTGTATCATAATTCATATTTCAAGTATACAATGCACTATCAATTTTGTTAATAGCTTTTGCAGAAATAAAGATATTGTATATATATATATCGCGTATATGTATGGAGAGAGAAAGTATTAATCAATAATATCTCTCATACGCGATATATATTTATTTTTTCAAACACATTAACATTAAATTAATTATTTCATTCTAATCATCAAGTCTTTATTCCCATCAAAATTATGGTTGAGTATAATCTAATCTAAACTAAAATTTAATACATTTTTAACTGAATTTCTAAAAAACCTAATAAATCGAAAGCGAAAATAAATTTTACATCAAACAACAAGTTTAAAAATATATAAAAGTCAATTTAAAATATTATGCTTTACATTAGCATTAAATTATTCATCTATATAATCAATATAGTCATGTTAAAATTAGATGTCTATACACAAAAATGTATCAATATTATTTATAAATATACTTTGTAATACGCGGAAATTATATTTTTTTAAATTTAACTGATTATGACAGTTTAATATTGAAAAACATTGTAATAAATTAAATATTGTTTAAATTGTATGGCGTTTCTAACCTTGATCACTGTGCAAAATAAACCCTCACGCACTCAACTGGACGGTATGACGTCAGCATCAAAAAAACTTGTTTACAACTATGAATTTATTATTCCATTGCATGTTACTGATAAGAGGATGCGCAATTCGACTATGACTCGTCAGTTTAGTTCACCTTCACCTTCGTTTAAATGGTGTCTTAAGTAGTGTCGTGCAAAATTCAAGAAAATGTTATTTTTCTAATTTTTCATGTTAGTCTTAATAGTTTATTATATTATTAATTCAACAAACATTCATACACATCATTTTTATATATATATGGATAGAATATAATAAAATTTTGCTCTGTGCGGCTGCGGTTTATAAACATCGAAAATTATTTATAATTTTCTATATACGTAAATATTATTATTTTATTTTGAATAAGCCATCATTTAAAATAACTGAACCACCTATCAACACTGAATATGTGTGTGTGTTGGTTGTGTGTTGCTATGTGTGGCGGCGGCGATGATGGCAAATGAAATGAAATTTTATATTATTATTCTAAATCAACACAAAACATCACATTTTAATTAAACAGAATTTAATGCGCGCACGAAAAGTAAATATGCAAAATGCGCTGAAAAAACAGCCAAGGCACCAGAAATTTTAGTATACTTGTGTATTTAATTATTAAATGTAGATTATGGCTCAATTTAGTTCAATTATTCGCCGGCTTATATACATTTATGAGACGCCTTTATCGTCGACAAACGTGATTAATTAGACGGAGGAGTATGAAATTTATATTATTTTTTATATATACGTAGAGTAGATATGAATAACTCGGCCGGAGCGCGCGCGCGCCCCTTCTTTCTTATTTCTCTCCATTTATTTATTTATTTACACGCGGCGCGCGCGCGCCTTCTCGCACTCATTACGCCTGATTGAATTAGATTGGTGCGGTGCGCTCGCGCTAACGTCGCCGTTGTTCTTGTTGTTGTTATTATTATTGCCATGAAATCTTTACGAAACGAAATTGGACGGCAAAATTAGCGTGGGCGTTGATTCATTCATGCCATTCGTCCCCCAATTTCTAATAATAATACAAAATGCGATTTTTCAGCATAAATTTTCAAAATTTCTGTTGTTTTTCATTTGGGGCCCAATAAACGTTGGTATCTTATACAAATTTGCAAGATGGTATAAAAATCTAAGAATTGTAAATGGTTCAGCAGTCGCATTTGCGATTTTGCTAAAGAATGGCCTATTCGTGATGTCACAAGGAGACCCAGTCATATATTTAAATTAGTGGCATGCTTCACTTTGGATTATATTTTGGTGCAACTTCTTTATTATATAATTATAATGGATAGAGGTTATATTACGTTTTTCCAAAAATGTTGATTTATTATTTTTATTTTTTGTATGTACAAGGGGTTATCTGTAGACTACCTAGGTCACTAAATTAATAAATAACATACTATTGCTCTGTTAATGCAACGAATAGTTTTGCAATATGCGAACAATTGAGGTGTGCCGTTTTGGAGCGCAAAAAGAAACGTCTTGTTGCAATGTTTACCAAACGAACGGCGGCGGTGAAACACATAAAGTCGCATAAAAATATCGTGTGCCGTTTTTCATTCCTTCTTTCTTTCTCTCTCGATCTATCCTATACGGTTGCCGAGCGAGCTGCACGATCGTGTAACCTAATAACTTCACTGATCGGCCCCTGTTATAACTAAACCAACGTAAATATTGGCTTTTCCTGGCAACGTGTACGGGCAATAAAAGTGACGTGTGTGTCTATCTGTACCTCAACGTATTGTACTATGTGTGTTTTTTCTAATTTAATTGACACTCTTTCTTCACACACACACACATAAATACCCGCAGCATGCACCTTCACTAATTGATAATAGTTTGCTATTGATTATTATAGAATCGCTTCGAAAAATCTGCCGCCGCCGCCGGTTATTATTGATAATAAAATATTATTGGCTCGTAAAATTTGCGCAAGTGAAAATCACACTCGTAATCGTTGTACGTATCGAGTTTTCTCGCTTAATTCCTACAAATATAGATATTTTACTCGGCATATAATGTTAAAAAATACCATTTTGCGCTTTTAATATCTAAATTTATGAAAATCAATGCTTACTTTAATTTTGGCATCCAATTTCATAGCCGTAACAATAACAACTTTAGTTTTGTTGCTAAATTCCTAAGTTTCTTTAAATATATTATTGTTTTTACTTGCCATGACTGATAAAAATAATAAACGTTGAGAATTTTTAATGCAATAAATTTTGGTAATCGCAAATTCCACAGGTACATTGTTATAATCAAAATTTCTAAATTTGGTTTGCGTCCCATATTGGAATACATACAGCGTGTAATAAAAATCAAAGTTTTTAAAAATTGCTAAAACACCCAACATCTTAGGTGTACCATTGAAATTAACAATCTCTAATTATGGTTTTTCTTTGGGTTCTCATTAATTTATTACAAAAAAAAAATCATGTTTTTAGAGCAGTATTTGAAATCTATATTTCCTGTTAATCCCAATTGTACCTAAATTAGAAAACACCCAACATCTTAGGTGTACCATTGGAATTAACAATATCCAATTATGGTTTTCCTTTGGGTTCTCATCAATTTATTACAAAAAAATCATGTATTTAGAGCAGTATTTGAAATCTATATTTTCGGTTAAACCCAATTGTACCTAAATTAGAAAACATCCAACATCTTAGGTGTACCATTGGAAATAACACTCTCCAAGTATTTTTCTTTGGGTTTCCATCTTTCATAATTGCAAAAATCATATTTTTAGGCTATTTGAAATCGATATTTCTGGTTAATGCCTACTGTTCGTAAATTAGATTCATCACCCAAGTATCCATTCGAATTTATTCCATTCTAGCATAGTGTATAATTAACGAATGCGCGCATTAGACTATTTTTCCACCCTCCCCTCTCACCCTCTATCTCTTTATAATTCAAACAACATTTTGTATTGTAGACGAACGGACTGATAAATGTATCAGAGTTACGCAAAGCAGCTTTTTATCATTGCATTGCGAATAGACAAAAGCCACCTCACGTATATTTTTAATGTTTTGATTTTTTTCTGCAATCGCAACAATAGTGACAGAGGCATAGGTATATATATATATGTACATTTAGTTGTTTTGCATCAACAATACCTTTCACTGAATTTATTTTCTCGCTGCACAATGTCATGCAAAATGAACAAAAAAAGTTTGTTTAATATCGTCGTAGAGCGAAATTGATTTTATTAGCGCCGCCACGGCCGTGTAATTAGTTAAGTTGCGCCAGGAAATCTTTATTTGTCTATATGTATAGGTATGTTTTTTTTTTCGTGTGAAATTTGCAAGATTAGTTTTCGTGACTGATGCAATCTTAAAGTGTGGCGGCTGTTTTGCACACGCCAACCATCAGAGCATTATATATGTATGTATATATATATAGAACGAACGGTCGGCAAATCGCGCGGCGCGCTACTGATAAGAGCGCTTATAATATCCAAAAAGTAGTATCCTATCCTTCCAAGCAGATAGCGAACGAATAAATATAATGTTTAGCTTAACACACACACACGCACATATACATATTTTCGCTGTAAATAATATAAGGAGAGAAAAAAAACGGTTTTTTTTGCCAGCCTCCGCCTCGCCGCCGAAACGACGTGCTGCTGAGTTGTTGTTGGTGAAAACGCGACGTAGCCTAAGGGATTTCCCTTTGAGATATTGAATGTCTATACGTTGCTTTTTTATATATATATATATATATACATATATGTGTGTGTATGGATGGCATCCCTCTATGAAATCCTTTCATTGCGCTTTTCGACTAAACCAACATTTTTCTTTAATATTCTAATAAATATTTTTTACATCGGCATTCTAAATCATCCACTATACTATATATATGTATACGGATCGTTTAAATTAATATTCATAGCCACAATCATAAATTCCAGATGTGCCACAGCCTACTAGAAAATGATATATATATACAAATTCGAAGCGTTTTTTTTAAAATTGTAAGTTTTCTTGGCAAAACTAAACTAATTCTACTAAATCTTGAAATAAATTTAACTTTTTATTTAATTATAATTAGTTTTAAATCAAAATTTTTAATTATTATGTAAATAAATAGATTCTAGATGAGGCACAGCCTACTAGAAAATGATATTTATGGTAATAAACAAATTCAAAGCATTTTTTTTAGAAAATTGTAAGTTTTCTTGGCAAAACTAAACTAATACAACTAAATCTTGAAGTAAATTTAACTTTTTATTTAATTATCAGTAGTTTTAAACCAACATTTTTTATTATTATTGTATTCCAATAAATAAAATCAATTCTAGATGATTTCTTCTTGTGTTTAAGTTTTCGCAGCAAAAAACTGAACGGAAAAATCGTTAGATTACTGTCTAATACTAATAAATGTTGAAGTAGATTTTTCTTTTTATTTAAGTATAGTTCATTTGTCTTGAAATGAAATTAATTAGACGTACGTGAGTGAGGGATTTTCCCCCGGACGGAAACGAACCGGACGCCGACGCCTTTTTTTATTCTTCTTGTGCTTCTTCTACTACTACTATTACTACTTTTCAATACGTACCTATACCTATAAATTGCGATGTTTGCACTCGCAGAACATTCGTTTAATTTTATTAGAAAACAAGCGCACTAAAGTAAAAACTATGCCATACCGTCGACAAATTCATAAAAACAGAAAATATGCGATATGCTACTACTGTTTTCCAACTTGAACGTAAAAAAATGCAGGATTACAATTACTTAGGAAAGTTTAAAAAATCTTTTTCGAGATGTGATCCTCTCCACTCGACTGTTCCATTTTTAATATCGCATTGGCGCAAACTTTTTTCATATTTGCATTTGATGTCGCATGGTGGTTGCGGAGGCGAAGCGAGAGGTGGAGGCGGAGAGTATACGGATGCTGACGCTCTCTCGATGCCTATGCTGTGTGGAAACTTATTTATTAGCCGCAAATTGTTGCCGAAACACACACAATTGTGTGAGATGTGATCGATGCGATCGTCGATGTGATGTGCGCGCGTCCCCACTAATTATTGCAACAAACCGCTGCGACTAATATATCACGACGGGTGTATTACACACACATCCATACACACACACGCACCGATATCGCACACATGCATCTCGTGATTCAGCCGCCGAAACGCTTGAATGCAATGAACCATATATGCGGCACGTAACAGCACATTTATCATGCGTTTTGTTCGAGTCGACATTTTCTGTCTCGAACTTAATTGCAAGCGGGCCTATCTATAGCCGAATTTAAAAAGCGATATTAATAAATGGGGCACGCATTTATCGCACACATTGTGCTAAATTATATAGAGCTACTCTGACGATTATCTTTTAGTAACTTTGAGTAATTTCTTTGATTTTTGGCATTTACCGTCAAAAAACTTAATAATATAAGAGAAGAACTTAATTTTCATTCCGCGTCGAACAATAATGATGAAACTCCTTAAAAAAATTGTTCAGAAAGATCATGCAAAAACACAAAGAAAAAACTATCTAAAACTTAATGTAATATGAGAACCACTGCTTTATTTTTGTTTGAGGACCGCTGATTCATTATTTTACTATCCAATTTTTCCGGCGTTGGTGCAACTTGTTATTTATCGCACGCGCACGTTTTAAGCGTAATGAAACGAACATAGAGTAAGTAGCGCGACTGTGTAAAAAGTGCGCGCCCTTTTTTGCCAAGTTTATGTGTAGTAGGTGTACAAACGCATTTTGCAGCTAGTTGAAATTATGTGAATGGAAAAATATAGAAAATGGTTTCGCTGTCTGCGATATCATCGTATTATCATATGCAACGCGAGCGAATATATGTTCAAACCATCGAAAATAATGAGATTTCTGCCAAGAAGAGAATATGCATAGTATATACCCAGTTGCATCGATAGAATCTCATTTATTATTTGGATTAATTGCCGATGACCCGACGCTAAAAACAAATATTTAATTTGGCCGGGGCGATATTTCACTTGTAATGTAAATTAAGACGACGGCAGAATGTTCGTCGTTCGGAGTGGTGGTGTGTGTACTTTATGATCGATCATCGTGTCTCGCATAATATTTGGCAAGTAACAGCAATTCTGTCTGTCACATCTTGTTACAACATTATTAGTGCGGCAGCATTTTATATATGTACGAGTATATTGCGATCAAATAAAGTGACTTTTGACTTTATCAACATTTACCTCCATAAATGTAATTTTTTCACATCCATGCGCGATTTTCGCTTATTTGACGGTAAAATGAATTAAAATTAACTCTTTAAACACATGTAGTCGATGTGAAACAATTTTTTACAACGATTTCCGGCTTTAAAACTGTATATTTCAATCAAAAAGTGGTGGAAAACGCGGAAAACTGCATTTTTCACAATAAAATCGTTCATTTTTTTGTTTCAACTTTTTTTAGATTTTTGCAAATCCAACTATGTCATTTCGTAGTGATGACTAATAATAGTAAGCAAGTTAATTTACAGTTTTTTATGATGATCAAAGGTAGTTCAAATAGACGATTATATATAAAGCATAATTTACCGGCGCCTCCACCAAAATGTATATAAGAAAAGCCTATATCTCAGTTATTATGTAAGATACGCATCTGCGGTTTGCGCCATTAGTTTTAGAATGCAAAAATAGCCCCTAGTACAAAGTTTGAGCAAAATCGTTTTTTGGCTCAAAAAATTTTTTTTCAACTTATTTTCGATTTTTGTAAATCTAACTATGGCACCTTGTAGTGATGTCTAATAATAGTAATAATGCCAATTTACAGCTTTCTACGACTATTAAAAGTTGTGCAAATCGATGATTATAGGAAATTTCGACAAAATTCCTTACCATTTTTTTGGATGATTTTTTTTTGATTTTTGCATAATTTTAATAATAATAATCGACAACATTTGCAGCTTTCTACTACTATTTAAATTGGTGAAGACTAGACCACCAATAACTCAAACTCTGTTTTTAATTGCTTACCAGCACTAACAATACGCTATAAGCATTAGAATTATCCTATCGCCCTCAAGGGCAAGATGACAAGTAGTATGACAGATAAACAAGCATACAAGTGAAATAAAAGACTTTTGATCGTGTTTGATAAAAATTTAGTTTATAAAGTTAGCTTTTCACCATCCAAATGATTACAAAATCAGATGATGACTTTTTTTATTTGATTCGCTGAAATAAAACATATGTTTTTCAGTGATATGTTTTGATTTTGATTTACCTATATAAAACACAAGCAGAATATGTCAAGCATTTTATAAAATATCAAATAAAATATGCGTGTGTATGTACTAATAATAAGCTGGAATTAAATCAAATTATTGCAATAATAAAAAAATCATTGAATTTAACACAATATCATAGCAGGAATGTGTTATTTATTAAAATATGTAAAAAGGTAGCATCGATTAATTATTCATTAAACATGAAAATGCTTTATGCAATATTTTTGTGATGATGACACACACAATTGCATGGATTTTTCGCAAATCGCTTGTACACAATGAGATTTACGTAAAATTAAACAAATTAGTAAAGTAGTGTCATTTAAATTGATCTCAAAAAATATTTGTTCGCCGGGTAAGGTACAACCAAGTTCATCTCATAGTGAATATAGGTCGTTACATTTGACTTAGTTGATGTTTACTATGAGATGAACATGACTGTGTATGAGCGCATTACAATTATAGAGAAAAATAGAATAAGTTTTGTATAAAACATGTATGTTATTATAATTTATTGTTCTAACCTTGCGTTCGGTCGGTTATTTTACCCAGCAAGGTACATACATGATAGTGCATTACAATTATAGATAAAAATAGAATAAGTTTTGTACAATCTGAACATACTATACAGTACAATTTCGATTTAAATGTACCGCTCCTGGTTACGAGTGCATCCAGCAGAAAAATAACAAAATTTTG
>JARJDW010020367.1:0-10178 GCA_030264715.1 Adinopsis sp. GC000173
TCACAGATGGAGGTAGTGAGCATCAACAAAAGCCAATTTTAACCGCACCCTCTGTCAAAGACAAAAAAGAATTCTTTAATTTTTAGTTTTTAGTAGTGTAAGTAAGTAATGGTTGCAACTGAATTTGTGAGCTGTGGTAGTGTTAGTGTTAGTGCCTGTGCTGTTAAATAACATGTCGATAGAGACGCGATCCAGTTCAGCCTTATTTAAAAGGGCTGAACAATTAAAACGATGGGAAGAATCAGATACAAATCGTGAACCAGTGCATAATAATAGACAAGTATCACGTAAAATAAAGTTTTCATCTGGCTGTGTGTTTCTAGCAGCATGTGCCGCGGGTGAAAAAGAAGATGTATTAAATCTTCTTGATAAAGGAGCTGACATTAACACGGCAAATGTCGATGGATTAACAGCATTGCATCAGGTACGAAAATAATTCGTTGCTGCAAAAAATTGACGCTTGAAATCTCCGCTAAGAGACCCGATGAGCAGTGCCCTGATTTCTATGACGTATAGTTTACTCTGTCAATATGGCTACTTTGGCGATGTTCAATAAAAAATCTTCTAAATATCATTACATTCCGATATATCGACGATAAATTTATGCGAAATTCATTTTACAACATAGCAAATATCGTTTGAGTGGTATTTATGAAACTGTCATGTCACAATTCATCTCGCTGCTGAGCTGACTGCAATCAAATTGAATTTATTTTTTTATTATTTATTTACTTATTTAAATCAAGTGTGATGAAAAATCATACATTTTCTAATAGCATTACATAAGTCATATTAATTGATTGATTTCTATTAATTTTTTGTCTACGCGTGTGACTCATCGCCATATAAACAATTATTTATGTTTATTATTATTAAAATATGCATAGCAAGTTATAACAACAATAACCTAGATCTTGAACTCTAAACAATTTGTTAATATGTTAGTTGTATTTTTTGCTGTGTTTGTGTAAATGCAAATCGCATCACACTTTTTTCCTCATCAAATTTTTTGCTCTCTGCTGGGATATCTGGTCGGAAACAGAAATGTGCACCAGCTAGCTAGCTACACAATGTTTATATTAGGAATTATTTTTATAATTCTGGGTTAATAAACTAAATAAATGCTGGAGATGTAACAGCTCATTAACTCGTTAATTAGAGGAAATGTGTGGCGGTGGGTGGTTTTCGTTTTAATATACTTAGATTACATTCAATGTTGTTGAAAATAAAAAAAATCCATAGCGATTGTGATGAAATTCTAAACGGCTCATTAAAAAATAATTATTTGATAATTAATAAATTAACCGCCGGTATTACATTCGAGATTGTTTACAACAAACGGGAAAAAAATCAACATTTATCAAAAATAGATTTTGTTGTTTATTAATAGATCCCGATTTTTTTTTACGTGTAAACATTGAAAATTTTGTTTTTAAAGATTCATCTTACGATATGTTTTAAACATTTACCTAATTTATTAGAGCGTTTAGTTGATGTAATTCAATAAAGCATCTTTAGGATCATGTTTACAATTTCGCAAAAATCTTATATAATAATTTACACACGTTTACGAATATAAATAAATATTCTGAGGTGATTTATTTGCGTTTGGTAGCTACACTAATTAATCGCTAAGGTAGATTTTCGCGTAGAATTAATATTAATAGAAGATTCAAAGTCTTTATTAAGGCTCAAATTGGTGCCAATTTTTCTTAAATAGGTTATGTATTAATTGAGCAGTTAATGCATTTTAATTAATTGAAACTTATATAATACAATTGTTATGTCTATGTGCAGAAGTAGCTGATTAGATGATGATATGCCTGTTCGTACCAATCGAGATTATTTTTTTTTTAATATTTAATTTTTGTTAAAAAGACTATTATTGGAGTAATTAACACATTTTAATGCAGTAAAACTATATAATATAATTATTAGATGTAGCTGATTAGGTGAAAAAAAGTCGCTTGACGTTTGCACAAATTTTTAGGTTATGTTTGTGGTAAAATCGGTAAAATCCAATCGAGACTAATTATTTTAATGTAATATTTAGCTCACATTTGTGCCAATTTTTGTTATACAGGTTATTATTTGAGCAATTAATATATTTTTATACACTAAAACTATATAATATAATTGTTAGATGTAGCTGATTTGGTGATAAATGGTCGCTTGCCGCTTGCACCTATTTTTTAGGTGATGTTTGTGGTCGAATCCAATCGAGACTAATTTTTTAATGTAATATTTAGCTTAAATTTGTGCCAATTTTCGCTAAATAGATTATTAATTGAGCAATTAATGCATTTTAATATATACGAAAACTTACATGGCGTAATTGTTGAAGCCAACCGAGACTAAATTTTTGGGCGAATTTTCACTAAATTGTTTATTAATTGAGCAATTAATGAATTTTAATAAACTAAAACTTACATAATATAATTCTTAGATGTCCAACAAGAAATGATTAGATGATAAAAAGTCTCTTGCCCGTTTGTAACATTTTTTTAGGTTATGTTTGTTGTTGTATCCAACCGAGACTAAGTTTTTTTTCATCTCTAGTAATATTTAGCTCAAATTTGTGCCAATTTTTGCTAAATAGGTTATTAATTGAGCAATATATATATTTTAATATACTAAATCTTATGTAATATAATCCTAGATGTTTGATTTGACAACAAAAATTGCAGATTGGTTTAGAAAATGTCTTAGTCGATTATTTGTATCAATTTTTAGTTATCTTATACGTAAATTCTGTCTTTGAAATTTGGTTAAATTGCACGGTTACTGTGTTTTCTAGTGACTATGAGAGATCATTTATAAAAAATCGTTCTAAAATAAGAAAATTAGAGAGGAAAATTTAAAATTACAAGTTATTGCATTTTTTGTCTGAATATTTGTTTGTTAAATTACTTTTAAGCTATATTTAAACAAATTTCCTCTAAAAATGATAAATAATTTACGGAAAAACCGTGCAAAAGTTGCCAATGATAATGTTTTTTGCGACTTTATTTGAATTTTGGTTAAAAATCAAATCATTACTGTTTTTTCGTTAAAAAAAATTTTTACTGGTTTTCAAGCAAATTTTATATAAAAAATAATTTATTTTTTGCATTTCTTTGAAATAGGTAATATAAACCTAAATCTCAAATAAAAATACTTATAAATTATTGATTATTTATTAATTTCATTAACGCAATAAATGAATAAACGAAATTATTTAAACACCAATTTTAAATAATATATGATGTGATGACATTTCATAAGGGGCCTTGACGCAACCGACGTCATCCCAGCGAGAAATTCTCGCTTATTAGCCATTCGTTTGCTATTTTAAACAATTTAATTGGGGGAAAACAATCTTTGCCATTTTATTCGCACGAGAACAAACAAACAAAGAAAAAATAAAATATATATTGTCGAATTGTGTGTGTGTGTACGTACACGCTCGCAATTTAGTTCATTATCAGTTGATTATTGCCAAAAAAATTATATTTCTAGGCGGCCGGTAGACAAAACAGGAACGCGCAGCGTGTTATGTAACGCACATGAGTTTTACTTTCCGAACATTTTTCTTCTGGCATTCTGGCATCGTCGTGTTTTGAGTGTGCAAATGTGTGTATGTACTGCAATTTATTATTTGTTTTTAGTACATGCTATACATCATTTTTTGTGTTTTTAATGCGAATAATTAATTGATGATAATGCAAAAAAAGTTTCAACCACTACTCCTTAAATCAGTGGTTTCCAAACTGTGGCGCGTATAGGTTCCAGGTGTATAATACAAATGGGCAAGGTAACTGGAAAAGAAAAATATTCCAAAGTATGCCATTTTAGAATGAGTTTTACTTTCCGAACATTTTTCTTCTGGCATTCTGGCATCGTCGTGTTTTGAGTTTGCAATTGTATGTATGTACTGCAATTTATTATTTGTTTTTAGTACATGCTATACACCATTTTTTTGTGTTTTTAATGCGAATAATTAATTGATAATAATGCAAAAAAAGTTTCAACCACTACTCCTTAAATTAGTGGTTTCCAAACTGTGGCGCGTATAGGGTTCCAGGTGTATAATACAAAAGGGGAACTGGACAAGAAAAATATTCCAAATTATGCCTTTTTAGAATGAGTTTTACTTTCCGAACATTTTTTTTCTGGCGTTCTGGCATCGTCGTGTTTTGAGTGTGCAAATGTGTATGTACTGCAATTTATTATTTGTTTTTAGTACACGCCATACATCATTTTGTGGGTAATTTATGATGGGTAGAGCATTAAATTGTTTCGTTTAGCATCCCTGGGGCGACGCGTCAGTTACTTTGGGAATCACTGGTCTAATATAGGTTTTACGTTGTCCCTACGTACGAAGTACTGAATTAATAATACATTCTACTCCTTTACACAAATAAAGTAAAAAATAGAATCTAGTTTATTCATATCATTCATATTTACGTTTGCGATGTTAAAAAGTTTTTTTTTGTGTTTTTAAGTATTTTTGCTGGGAATTATTAATTAATTGATGAAATTGCTTCATTTTGTGTACGTAATTTATGATGGCCGGAACATTAAATTGTTTCATTTTTTGTAATTGTTAATTAAAAATAATTTATACCAATTTACTCGATTTAATTTCGTGATCGAGCATTTGAATGTTTTCTATTATAATTAGGCGCGAAGTTTGATTATTATTGCCACTCGAACTTTTATTTCCGTCAAATTAAGAATTGAGTTATATGGAATTAAGCTAATAATTCTAGCAAATGGAATTATTTCGCTATTTGCAAATTGCTTTTGTTCATTAGCGAAGAAGCTAATTTGCGCTGATTGTCATGGCTCGCGAACGGAAAAGAAAACTTGTGGCCTATATAGGTAATTCTTTTATGCTATCATTACGAAGAATTTAAAGTAAGTTTAAAACTTTGCTTTACTTTTGTATATTAAAGAAAAGCAAAATCTAAATTTATTACAATTATTGATCCTTTGTAAATCTCTGGTCTTCATTCGGGAAGATGCAAATTTGCTTAAGTGCTTCTAGTTTGAATATTGTATTTAAATGATATCTAAGGTACTTGTCTGCTTGCAAGCGTAAAAGAAGCTTATAGACTATACAATTCTTTTATATTGTCTTTATGAAGAAGCATCGCATTTAAGTCTACTCGCAATCAGTTTAATTAATTTGCTAATAATTGGACAATTAGATTGTGAACTGAAAGGAAAAATATATAACTTCTCTTTAAATTTAAGATTTTCTTACATCATCACTCGTCAACTCTATGTACGGTCATAAGTACTCCTAAGAGAAAAATGTTATGAGATATTTGTATTTTACTTTTTTTGTTCATGTTAAATATCCCCAGCATCTTAGTTTAATAAATTTGGGTAGTGAACTGAAAGGGAAATATATGATTTGTGTATAAATTTAAGATTTTCTCATATCTCCACTCGTCAAGTCTGTAGTAAGTAAGATAAAAATGTTATAAAATATACGCTTTTTTCTTTCTTTTGTTCACGTTGAATATCCTTGGTATCTTTNTTGGGCAGTGAACTGAAAGGGAAATATATGAGTTGTTTATAAATTTAAGATTTTCTCATATCTCCACTCGTCAAGTCTGTAGTAAGTAAGATAAAAATGTTATAAAATATACGCTTTTTGCTTTCTTTTGTTCACGTTGAATATCCTTGGTATCTTTGTAGAGATATAGAGGCATCCCTGGGGCAACACATCAGTTACTTTGGGAATCATCGGCCTAATAGGTTTTACGCTATCTCTATGTTGACGTACTGAATTTAAAGTGGTGATTGATAAAACATACTACTACTTTAGACAAATAAAGAAAAAAATAGAGTCTAGTTTATTGCAATCATTGGCTTTGTTATTGCATAAATGATTATTTTGAATTCTTTTGTAATTCTTTAGAGAAGAATCTGCTTGCGATGTATTTTTTTTGTCTATCTAAAAAACGTTTTTGATAAAATATCAGATTTAAATGAGCAGTTCCCAATGAAAAGCTGCAATCACTACTCCTTAAATCAGTGGTTTCCAATCTGCTTACTGAGGGGCAAGCAACTGTATACGAAAAATATTATTAATTATGCCATTTAAATTTCTTATTTCAGTTCATTCAACAAACACTGAATTTTTGCTGATTTCTAGGGTATCTTTGGAACCTGTTCCATAATTATTAAATTAGATTTTTACATGCCTTTTTGTCTTTATTATTTTTTGTTCCAAATGACTGATTTAAACTACGATTGATGATACAAAAAAAAACAACATTTAGGTTGAAATGTTGTAATAGAGAACAGTAGTAATTGATTGCAATTATTGACTTTGTTTTGACGTATTTTCGGATGCAAATTGCGCGTGCATTCGTCCGCATTTATTGCTTCTACATAAACAATCATAACAGACGCGTTCTGTGTATTTATTGTAAATTTTAATACGTTAAATAATATACGAAGCGCGCTATGAAAATTAAATGGAATGCAGCAAAAACGACGACGACATCAAAGCTTATGTGCAAGCATAAGTACATCCAGCGCGCGCGTACATACTACACTATTATTTTTAATAAATACTGGCATTGTAATTACATCTCGTGTTAAATTTACAACTGGTGTATTTAATTTGTAATTATTCAGCAGCAGTATAGCGTGCGTATAAAGTCGGTTGTAAAAGACGTATACGCAAATACAACACGCTATTTATATCACCATCGCCTTTTAATTGCCAAAATTGCAATTAATTACTCATTGTTACGGCGTAAACAAGCTACATTTGTTCCAGTATGTTCATTATTTATATCGACATCGACGTCGCGGTGGTGGTGTGCATTCGATTCATCAAATTTCCAAGCGCTGAAAAACAATTTCCGATCTGGCATTATATAATGTCTATTCTTGGCGGAATAATAGTTTTTTTTTCGCCGCGTAACATAATTTAATTAATAATTTGCGAACCGCAAAGAAACAAACAAAAAAAAATTTCGCCAAACGAAAAATTCATGAGAATGCAATTATTCATACAAACAAAATTGTTTGCACTGCCATTATCTTGTTGTTGTCATGGTTTACTAATTATTTTTAGTAAGCGTTTGGTGTTACTCAAGATATATATATATAAAGGTATAACAGATCTCATAAAGCGACATGTCCGCCTGTTTGTGACGTCATTGGACTATTTTGACGTGTCTGGAGAGAATTTGGCGATATGCTTGTCACTTTTTGTTTGAGATACAGGTTAGGTAATGCTATTTCTCTGCCTGTATTTTAGGCGCTGGCCAATCATTTGATAAATCAGTGGGTACTGATACAGATAATAGATTAGAGGCAGATGGGAATTCATATGGGAGAATTTTGTCCCAGTTTTGCCGTATTTTAAATTGTCTACATATTTACAAAAAGTAGTTTCCTTTTTTGGCTTTACTTAATCTAACCTCAAATCGTACTTTACTCCCTTACTGTGTTGCCAGTTGTTTTCGATATATTTTGCGGGCAGCTTCGATAATGATGATTTGACGATAATAGTTTTAAACATTTAATAAGCAGCAGACATAGTTAAGATTTGTCTGTCTAAATTTTTCACATAGACTATTCCCATCTGCCTCTTCTATAATATGTGGTACTGACAAGTGTTTTTATGATCTCACTGGACTAAAAAACGAAATATACCCAAGTGTAGCGACTCTGATCTGCTATACCTCTATATAACTATCTTGGGTGTTACTTATATGTCAACATTTTTTACGTGATTGCGTTGTTATTAAAAAAAATTGGATATAATCAGTTCCTTGTTAGAATGCATTCGAATATGAATGTTATCTGCACAATCGATGTAAACAATAATTAGGCATGGTTATTAGATGTAAAAAGATATATAGTCAAATTAGTGGAGTGGATATATTTTTATCTCAACGAATTATAAATATACACATAGTCTATGAATCAGCTATTTAAATTCTAAATTCCGTAATTAAGCGAAATCCTGTTATTTAAAAAATATATATTTTTGAAATTGTTTTTCAAACAATCGGCTCAATTAAAGACATTTACGAACTTATCCGAAAGTTCCAACACTTACAGGCCCAACACCTTAACCCTTTGCGGTCCAACGTCCAGTCTTCCATTTTTAGCGTCTATTTTTATATTTTTGACCGATTGTTAGTTGTATTTCAAGGACATTTCTCTACATGCATTTTCTAACAAATTTTTAAAAAATATTCAGATAATAAGGCGTATAAATGTAGCACGTTGCTCTGTCGAGCTCAACTCTACGTTGGACCTCATACTAACGCTGAGACTGTCGAGTCCGACTCGACGTTGGACCGCAAAGAGTTAAATTTTGAAGCTCTGGCAACTATTTGAGAATTCCGATGAATTAAATGCAAGATTCAAGGTGTAAATCTCTAATCACATAATATTTCACATTAACTAAGACCTGAGATGACAAAAGATTCAGATCCTGCGTAAATATGTGGTTGTATGTCAATTTTTAATCAATGCTAGTATACTGTACTTCTCAAATTTCTTAATCTACAACTAAGTCTCAAAAAGATTCCTAAAGAAAGCGTATGTGTAAAGATTTAAAATCGATAAGTAATTAAGTTTTCTTTTGCGTGTTTGCAAATAATGTACTTGATACCCACTTTTGGAAAATCATCAAGTTACTGAACAGAAAAACAAAGTTTATAGCTCATCTATATCAATAATTACAAACGGAAATTTAGATATACTGCCAGTGCAGAGAATTTATTTCTTGTATATATCTAATTATTTTTAGAGCAGGAAAGAAATATATGGTAAATCTAAGAAGATTGATATTGCGGTTTCCAGCTTCAAAAATTATCCTAATAGGAGCAATATTTGGGGCAAAATCTATAAACTTTAAAAAAATTGTTCTCCATTTACACCATTACTATCGAAAATCATAAATTAAGAAATTATTGTATGACTTGATTACAATGTTCATGCGTTAGCAGTTGCAGAATAAAGCATAACCAATTTTTATTTCCAACGACGGAATTTTGATACCAATCTAATGCCAACGTTAGGCATTTTGACTAATATAGTCTTTAAAAACAAGATGAGGTCTATAAAGATTGGCTCTTCCTCTTGGGATTTAAATTTTGGAATTTGGAAAGTTTTTAATTACCAGGTAACAGAAAACTAGTAATTTTTCCAGTATAGTAATTAAGGTTTTATTTTACTATCGAAAATCATAATATTAGAGATTAGAATCTGATATGATCATAATCGCAATTTTTATCCGTCAGCAATTGCAAAATCAAACATGGATCATTTGAATTTCCGACCTGCTCTAATATCCATGAAATTGCAAATTGTGATATTTATCTAATGACAACATTATACTTGTTTTGATGATTTGGCGTTATCGAACAATCGTGAATTTGGAAACTTTTTTAATTTCGTTTTAATATGGAATTTTTAATTTTCGTTGCTGTTTTCTACAATCCTTAAAAAATTTAGATCCTTTCTTGTTGCGTCAAATTATAACTAGCAATTTTTTAATAAATTTTTATTTTGCTTGGGCGTCTAAAAAAATGATGTGTGAGTAATTCATTATATTTGCTGCTGGAAAAATACTTAACTTTTTTTTGGGTTAAAGGTTGCTTTGTAATTGCTTTTTATGAAACCTGTTAATAATCAATTAGTTTTAATAATAATAAAATTTTATTTTTTTACATCTGCATATACATATATTTGCTTGACTATAAAAAGGCACTAATTAATTAGAAGTGGGTAGCGTTTCGGATGACGAAGAAAACTATCTATTCATATGATATTTATATACATTGCGTTTTATTCAAACGTACATATAGAAGATATAACGTGTAAATTTCCTTCTTTGATTTTTGGCATTTCCCATTAAAATATTTAAAGATTTTCATTAAACTTGTTTGAAAACAGAGAAGGGTGTAATTTTTCCCAATTTTCAATAAATATTGATGAAACTTGATAAAGAATTTGATGGAAAATACCGAAAGATCAAAGAAAAATCGAAAGAAATTCATCAAAAATTGAATGTTCACAGCAATGATATAGTTCACAGGTTATATTTCCTATACACACCTTTGAATTAAATTCTTATATTTCAGTGTCAAATAAAAGTCATCGGTGTCGTTATTCTATCAATTTATCAATATTTAGACTAGGATTATATTTTA
>JARJDW010020372.1:0-31208 GCA_030264715.1 Adinopsis sp. GC000173
TTTTCAATCTATTTAGATTTAGTGCGCTTATCGAGTTTGAGAATTAGATATTCTTATAATATAATATATTATTTTTATTGGCTATAAAATTGAAAGTAAAATGATTATAATCAATGAACGCAGTCTTGAAATCGAAAAGACATTCCTCTTATACAATATGGATCGTTTATTTTAAAAGTACTATTTAAAAAAAATAATACCACATAATTAGTGTTTTATTAAATTATTTATAATTTGTTAATAGGAGATGTAATTGCTGCATTTTGTAAAAAGCGAAAAATTCATCAAAAAAAATGAGAAAGATGAAGAGATTGGCTATAAACATAGCATTTTAACAGATTCATTCATTTATTACTTCCACAATTTTCAAATCATAGCAGAAAAACAGAAAACTTCCGTGCACTCTTATAATTTTTATGCAATCATTACTAAATTATACACACTTTCCAGTTGTGCTGGATTGTTTTCTAGCCATTTTAAAGACTAAGGTATAATATTTTATAAAAGATAATAAACAAACAAATTGGCAGAAAGGAAAAGAAGACAAAAAATTAAATAGCACATAGTTTATGCCTTATTATATATGTATCTACTATATTATTTATAATTAGTTAATAGGAAGTAATTGTTGCATTTTGTAGAGTGACGAATTTATCAAAAAAAAAAGAGAAAAATAAAGGTATAAACATAAAATTTTAACAGATTTATTCATTTTTTACTTCCTCATTTTTGAAATCATACCAGAAAAACAGAAAAACTTCCGAGCACTCTTATAATTTTTATTCCATCTTTACTAAATTGGACACACTTTCCAGTTGGTTCGTATTGTTTTCTAGGCATTTTAAAGATTAACTTATAATATTTTATAACAGATAAATAAACAAGCAAATTACCAGAAAAGAAAAAAATACAAAAAATTAAAAATTCATTCAACTTTTTCTTAAATGATTATATTTTTGCTGCAAAAATTGTGAAAAAAGATAATAATCTTAGAAGCTTTCACAAAAATTAAATGAGAATCGTACAAAACACAAAAATTTAACAATGTCTTAATTAGTTTTAATACTTCTTCTTACCTAGATGTAACATTTTAACATATTTTATTCTATTTTACTTATAGTGTGAAAACACAGAAACTCCCGATCAACCAATTGAAGCTAATATAATTTTTGATATTTTGCAATATTTATATATAATTTATAAAGTAATTATTGCTAAATGTTTACACTTTCTAGTTGCTCTTGAGTTTTTATTAAAAAAGTTGTGAGAAAAGATATTACTTTTAAAGGGTTTAACAAAAATTTAACGAAAATCGTAAAAAAAACAAAAATTTAACTATGCCTTAATTATTTTTAATATTTCTCATTTTAAAGGCAGCTTCCCTTACATTCCCTTAAATTCTCTGAAAAATCGTTTGAAAAATCATTTGAAAAAAAAGTACCTAAATATAACATTTTAACATATTCTATTTATTTTTATTTATATAATGTGAAAATAGAAAAAAACTCAACCAATTGAAGCTGATCTAATTTTTAAAATATTGTAATATTTACATATAATTTATAAAGTGGTCATTGATAAATTTTTACACTTCCTAGTCGCTCTTGAGTTTTTGTTATAACATTTTCCATCAGATAAATAAATTATTAGAAGCGTTGAACAGATTAAATTAATAAATTTACATTTTTGATTGTACAATACTTAAATCGTACAATTAAAAATCAATTTCATCACTTACTCACAGTATAAACAGTCCTTATATATAATTTAAAACGTTCAAACTGTTAAATTTCAGCAAGACTATGACTAAGCGATAATCGCCACTTTGCGCTACTTGCCTGTCTATTCTTAGCTTTGAAAATCTGCTGCTGCCCTGTCAATACCAACTAATATATTATTTAGGCGCTCTCACAACAACGATAGGCAACAACAACAAAAAAAAGACATGGAAGAAAGAGTGAGAGCGAGCGAGCGAGCGTGCATGAGCATTTATTTATCGGGACGCAGCATCCTCGCGCCCAAATTTAATATAAATATCGTGAATAATGTGCTGATGTATTGTTATATTTATATCCATCTAAACAAATATTAATTTAAACGCGCGCTGGTAAATTACACCCGACCGACGGTATTTCATTTATGTGCATACAATATAAAATATTTCAGATGCGAAATAAATAATAATTTACTTGTAAGGCATATGAAAAAAGTTTTTTTGTGTTGGAGATTTATCAACATGCACGTAGCATAGCCCATGTAGTAATGTAGTAGAGCCTACAAGATTTACACACACCGCTTAATTTTTCATGGGGAAATGCCGCATAATTTATTAATATTGTACGTATACAAGTATCTATTAAGTGTTGTAAACTATTGTTTCAGAATGAATCGTTTACATGTTGTACGTGCACAACATTAGCGCGCGTCTAAAAATATTGATAAATTATTATTTGCATAATTGGCGATATGCGTGCTAAACAATTATAAATTTTGGTATCATTAGCACGAAATTATGTTTTAACGTGATTCAAACATTGTTAATACCATAGTACATAAAAATTAATTTTTACACTGTGTATATGTACGAATATACATGCTGATAACAAGTATGTACGTATACACTCATCCTTCGATTTATGCCATGTTTTGTTTGCACGGTTTCCGGTTTGTACGCTTTTTAATGAACACATTTATAAACAGTTTTACATTTTCAAGATATTACTGAAGATAATACAATACAACAAATATTTTTGTAATTATATCAATTCAAGTACAGTCATAATTCGATTTGCGAAACGCTTTGTTTGCATGGTTTCCTTCCGGTTTATACTGTTTTTAATGCACGCATTTTTACAGTTTTGCATTTAAATTTGGCCAGAAGTAGATATAAGTATGTGCATGCCACGTAAATTTATTTAAGGTAAACAGTGTTTTTAATACCAATCTAAAATAAAATCTGATAAATATAATAATAAAATTCAATAAGTGGCAAAAGATTACATTTTGATTTAACCTAAATTGGTTTCATTCCTATATAAACCTTCTTTTAATACACTTATGTGTGTAAAATGTTATAATTCCTAATCTGGCTGTCGTCATTCACATTCTTTTAGAACTTTTCAAATCAATATACCTCAAAAACTGAGGAGCATTTATAAAATTTGAGAAAATCATAGTTTTAAGGCTGGTTATTAACATTTCTGCTACAAAATGACTGAAAATTAGATGAAAATAATCATATCTCTTCTTAATTGTAAGTCTGTATAATTAATAGTTAATTACTCGAACTATTATTGAATCTTCTATAATACCAAAGAGAAGAAAACTTTTAATGCAGGCGTCATTAAACGAATTATCAACGAATTTGAGCTTGTATGGGGTAAGAAAGACATATAACAATTAAAGTCACTCGTATTTGCTCTTTACTTTGATGCAAAACCAGAAATTTTGTCAGTTTAAACATTTTATATGTAAAACAACGGGAACGTAATATTTATTGCATTTTCGAATAGAAATCTTTCATAAATATTATTGGCATTAGAAAATTGAAATATTTTCATCATGTTTTTTCTTGCTTGATGCGACACACCAACTATATAATACATCTTTAAACACATTCGGAATTTAATTAATGTTTGAATTAATTAAACCAGAAATTGAAATTAGCTGCTTTGATAATGTGCAGGTGACACGCATAATACGTTTATATTTTGAATGACGCGTATTGAATGCGATGGGGGCGCGCGCGTTTTCGGTGCGGCGCGGCGGTATATCGCTCTTGTACAACTTTCATGGACGCGGCGAAAAGGTAGCAGGCAGCCAGCCAACGAGCCCAACAACGTTCGATTCAAATTCGCGTACGTGTATGTGTGTATATAGTAAACTGGCATGTGATGCATAAACTTTCTGCTCATGCCTCTATTATTGTTTGTAGCGAGTGTTTTAAATTCATTTATAACAACAATGCATATTGAGTGAAATTGTACGCACACACTCACACACACCCAAAACTGGCTGATAATAAAAGTTTTATATCCGATAAGAATATTGTTCTGCCGTATATATATATTGTGAATTGATTGCATTATGTGAATGGTATTATGTATACCATTAGAGAGAAACACTTTTAAATTCATTTATGTACATTTTGAAAAATGACCGAAACAGCACGCATAGGAAATTCGTAAAAAATCGTATATAATTTTTTCTTGTTGTTTTATTTTTCTTTTTTGAAATATGTAAATTAAGTAAGGTAATGGTTTTCTGTGATTATGAATAAGACGAATTAATGATGTTATAAATATATGGCCATTTGTTATTTTTATTACATGTTATTACGCAGCTATTTAATTTATATTATAATAATCATAACTAGATTTAGATTAACCATTTAATATTTTTATGTCAAATTATATGAAATTAGTCAATAAAATGACAAGCAATATGGCAATTTATTGTCGCTCAACAATAATTTCAAATACCTTTAATAAAAAACACTATAAAATAAAATACTTTAAGCGATTTAAATTCTATTGCAATAAAATTTTAAATTTTGTTGTTATTCTAAGATAATATATTCATAATTACCTAAAATGATTTTAAAACTATAAAAATCATTAAACGTTGTAAAATTTGTTTACAAAATTTAAATGAAATTATAATTAAAAATTTGTTGTTATTATTGTTCTTGTTGTTGTTATAGGATAATGTATTTTTAACTGCTTTACATAATTTTAAAAATATATTTATAAGATTAAATTGTTTAAAAGTTGCTAGAAAGTATTTAATTAAATTTAAATAAAAATATATTTTAAAGTACTTAAAATAATTTTAAAACCATATTTTTATAAGATCAAGATTAATTTGTTTATTAAATGTAAGTAAAATATTATTTTTTGATGTTATGAGTGAAAATATTTTGAATCGCTTCATATAATTTTAATCTAAAACGTTGTAGCGTTTAATCATGTTAAAGTTGTATTTACATTTATAAGTAATTGGATTAGGAAAAAATATTAGGACGTAGGCTGGAGCTTTACATTACATGAATTTTAACTAAATTAACTTTTCTTTGAAACATCCATTAAATGCTACCTCAATTATTTCATCAAATTCTAAAATAACCTTTTTTATAATATAATGTTTACATTTTAATATTTAAGTATATTAAATTGCTGCAAAATTGTCCGCACATTTCATTTTCCATTTTTACAACATGATTTGAAGCAGCCAAACCATTCTTGACACAGTGTTTCACTAATTTAGTTCAAACGCCACATATACTCTACCAATTTGAGAGTAGATGGAAAGTAACGCATTCATTTCATGATTTTAACAAACTTTTTGGCTTTAAAACAAAATTAGCAAAAACTATGAACAAGAATAGCTAATCCAATTCTAATTGGATGATATAAGAGAGTAGGAATGGATTGGCGATCACTTATAAGTGGCATCAAAAAAGATTCTATACACATAAATATAAACGAGTTATTGCAGGAAACTAAAAAAGCATTAAAAAATGTAATATTACCAAACCTATAAAAAATAAGCGTTTCGAAATTACATATAGTTCGACAGCGGCATTTGCACATGTTGATTAGTTAATAAATGAACGAATCCTTGTAGGAAAATAAGTAAGTGAAGCACCATATTTCGAAACGGAAAAGTATTCTAAAAAACGTAAATAATAATAATAAATAATAAGTGCCATGTTTTATATTTCTATTATTTATGTACATAATATTTTAAAAAAACAATATCCATTTTAATTTTTCCTGCGGATGCATTTAAAAAACTTATCAAATCTGCAATGTTAGCCAACCTTTTGAAGCGGAATAGTACTCCAGTAAAACATAGATAATTATACATTATAACCCAATAATAAGTGCCATGTTTTATATTTCTATTAGTTATGTAAATACATAATTAAAAAAAAAATCCTGAGGATGCATGTTAAAAAAATCATCAAATCTGTAATAATAGCAAAACCTATAAAAAAATAAGTGCTTCAAATTATATATTTTAGTCGGCATCAAAAAAATACTATACTACAATGGTTTTAAATTCTATTTATACCATTAATATTCCATTTCAACATTTTTTCACTGCAGTGTAACAGCTCCCTTTGCAATAATTATATTTATTAGCAGACACATAAATCGCGCACAAAATAGAAATATTATCAATACAAATTGTGTGTGTATATAAATAATTACCGGAATTTATATATCCAATCCTCATAGGAAATGTATAAACACGTATAAATAGGAAAAAAAATTTTTCGCAAACACTCGAGGCAACAACTTTCATTAAGTTTAATGCTTAAATAAATGAAAATTGTTTATTTCGGGCGTAGTAATTTTTTAGTCAATAAGTTCTTAATATGTATTATAGTTTATGTACAGTGCGTTTCATTCAAAAGTGTACATAGGAAATATAAACTATACACTTTTTAGTATCTCCTCAAGATTCCATAAAGTTTTGGATCGTTTTTTTCCTTGATTTACAGCATTTTGCATTAAATGTGAGAAAACTACAGTTCTTCTTGCATTTTCAATCAATAATGATGAATTTCATTAAAAATACGTGATAAAAAATGTTAAAAGATCAAAGAAAAATCAAAGAATAAAATCGTGCAAACATTTCCCCAGGCGCAAAGAAAAATCCCTTTCCAAAATTGAATGTGTAATAATTTATTATGTATATTGTTGAATGAAACATATAAAACTGCACTTCACATCAGATACTAATAAAATGTCCAATTATAATTTATAAATGAAATCAATTAAAAAATGTAAGTGTTTTTATCTATATTTACCAATACTTGCTTGCTGAATTTAATTAATTAATTAATTAAATAATGACCTGTTTTTTTTGTTGTTGCATAAAATCAATAATATATAAAATGGGAGTAAATCAAAGCATTCGCTATTTAAACTTAAAAATGCAAAAACTAAAACAAACTTGACGTAAGTTCATTTATAGTGCGCGATCGACCGGATAAAGCGATGATCATTTATTTTAATTTCAAAAATTGCACTTACATCAATGAGAATTTTTTTAAAAAGAGGCAGGGAAGGGTTGTCAATGAGGAAGATTTACACGACTAAATAGCATCAAGTGTTAGCAGGGTTAGTGTAGAAGAAGCTCTCCCCCTTTTGTTTAATAATGCAAAATAAATATTAACACTTCCATTTTTAAATACTATCAATTTCGCGATTGTATCTTTTCCATGAATAATGTTCCAGACGGGAAATTTAAATAAAACATTAAATACACATTGTATAGTGATTAATATATGATACAAAACGCCTTTTATCGTCGCGCATCATTTTATTTCAAATTACAATATATCGCGCGCTCGCATTCTTGGAATTGCTCGTTTTGTTTATGCGATGATGCAATATTAACCACCATCTGCACAACAAATTATTATAAACGAGATAGCATATAACCCGTCATGTCTGACGGGTAGAATAACCGATCAATAAGCAAAAACAATAATTTTTATACACTAAAATTGTCACATGCATTAAGAATTTTGCAATATACATGCACGAGTGTGTAAATGTGGTTGCATATATACCGTTACCAACAGAATCAGTCAGTCAGTGACAGAAACACGCTATATACATATAGATATAGTAGAATATAAGTTTTGACTTAAGCTACTCATGTTTATTTCATAATATATTCTCATGCCTCGATTTATGCAATATTTATATGATGTCGCTTTTGCTTGGTTTTTAATAAAATCTTGTTTGTTGGTAGTGAAAAAAATTGATTTTAGATAGCGTTAGCCCTTATAGTATATTATATTTTTAATTTGTAAATAAAATTTGTTTAATCCTTATCTCTCACCTATCTAAAAAAATGATGTAAGTTACCCACTCCATTTGTTGTAATATGAACATATTTCTTGGTCCTGGAACACAAAATGAGTGAAATGCAATTCCTAGAATGGTTTATCCGCATGAAATCATATAGTATCAGTCAGAAGGACTCTATTAAAAATATTTCAAAATGCATTTACACATTACCTATTCTAAAAAACCGGAATATAAATGCCTAATATCTATTATCGTCCTAAAATGTCAACAACAAACATATATTTCAAATAAGACTGGAGAATAAAAATACTACTAAAATTTTTGACAAACTAAAATCTGTACCAAACTCTAATCCGCAGTCAGAGGGTATTGAACGAATGTGACAGCAGTTAAATCACTGAAACAACCCCAAGATTATTTGAACATGTTATTTCATTTTCTATTAATTCCTGGGATTCGTTTTACACTATTTTGGTTTACACAATTTTTATTCGTATATCTAGGAATTACTGTAATTTAAATTATAATTGGTAGAAGTAGCATTTGATCGTTTTTTTTAAATTAAGTTTTGTTTGCTTTTTGTGAATTTGAAAGTTGATTATTTATTAATGTGATAATGCAACCGTAAAAAAACGACTCACCAATTAGCGCCAATCATGTTACACCTGTTAAAGCAACATAATTAAAAAAGTAGATTGATGTGCAAAACTGTTGATTGAAACAAAATCTTTTAATCAGCACCGATAGGCATACTTTGGAAAGTATCCATTATTTTTTCCAAATTTTGCAATCTGAAACAACAATAATTAGGCATTATTAAATGACATAAAAAAACAAATGCAAAATAAGGTAATTAATTATTGTATTTTTTATATTTATTTCAATGCTTGTAAAGCTTCTTTAAATCACAAATGAGTTCAACATCAATCAAATGTTAGAGCTCCATTACTGAAAAAAAAGCGGCAGCTTATATTAGGGTAAAATTATTTTGCTTGGATTTATTAAATAAATATTATTCACTTATTTCATTACATTAAAACAATTTTCTTAATGTTTGAAACTTATTTTAAAGTTATTAAATTTAGTTGATTGTTCCAAGTATTTTCATCAACATTTTAAAACCATGACTTTATAATATTTTATACACACATTAAGATAATTACCATTAGTAACAATATTATTTTTAAAATTATTAGATAATAACGCGTTATCGATGTGGAGATAAAAGACAAAGAATGCAGCAGACGAGTGTAATAAGCAACCGCAAACGCAACAGCACCCCCTAGACATTAAAAAAGCGAATGCAAAGCATTTGGTATAAGGATAAGGAAGGGCCTATACTATACACACAAACGTCTTCCTGAAGGAGTATCTATTACTACTGTGTTGAAATGTACGACAGACAAAAAATGTGTTCAAATATACTACATGTGTATGCAAATTTGAATTTTCATGCAAATTACGTATAAAGTTTCTAACAAAATGCAAGTTATTTCATCAAACAAAAATGTGGAAAAAATTATTTCGAACGTATGTGTGCAGTAAGAGCAACCCTATACTCGTAGCAAGCAGACGAAGCGAAACAGTAATTGAATATATATGCATATGCACACAAATTAATTGTCATTAATGACTAAGATATCCAGCACATCATTTATGCAGTGTGTTGTTTCGTAGCGTGTAATAGTAATTGGCATCATAATAAAACACGAGCCATAAATCAAATAGTAAATATCAATTTTACAATTTTGCATAAAATAAGATACTTATACATAAAATGCTAATTGCAATCAACAGCTTTTAATTAATGAACAATACACAGATTGTGATCATCTTCATCGATGCAAAATAAGTTCATTTCCAATTAATATTTCGCAAAAAATCAAAACACCTTAAAATTTTTATTAAATGACTTTTTAGTCACTAAAGATCAGATAGTTTATTCCATTCGATTTGCAAATAAATTCTTAACATTACTTTTACCAAAGATAATAAATATTAATTTAACAAATAGTGAATTTTACAATATTGTATAAAATAAGATACTTACATAAAATGGTAATTGCAATCAACAGCTTTTAATTAATGAACACACCGATTGTGAGCATCTTCATCGATGCAAATTCATTCATTTCCAATTAGTATCTTGCAAAAATATCAAAACATTTATTATTTAACAACTTTTTAGTTACTAAGATCTAGTTGTTTGTTTTACCCGATTTGTAAAATAAATTCTTAACTTGCTTTTCCCAAAGTTTATGTAAAAGCCAAAAATATCTACAATAAACATTAATTTTATAATAAAAAATATTAATTTAATAAAATCGATTTTAAAATTTAATAAAATAAAATAAGATACTTTAATATAATCATATTTGTAATCAATAGCGTTAATTTAATGAACACAGATTGTGATAATCTTCATCGATGTAAATTTATTCATTTTACAAATTTTATTTAGTGGCATTTTAGTCATCAAAGATCAAATGATTTTTTCCTCCCGATTCGAAAACAAATTTTGTCATTGCTTTTTCCAAGCTTTGTGCAAACGCCAAATATGCCTATAATAAACATTCATTTTACAAATAAAAATAAATTATTTTTCAATTAACAAATATTAAGTTTACAATTAAAAAATATTGATTTTACAATTTTACATTAAATATAATGGTAATTGCAATAAACAGCATTTAATTAATAAATATTTCTGAGATTCATCGCACTTTTTCCATTATTGATTGCGCACAATTTTAGCTTCGATGAAAGGCAATTCATTATTGTCTAGTTAAATGATTGCAACGATACAATTTCTTGTGCAGTTTCACTTGCATCGTCATGGTAAGTCACATTCAGTGTTTTTTAATTAGTTGATACCTGCAGATCCAAGTTTAAAAGCGAATTTGCTATGAGACTGACTAAAAAGCAAGCTACAAGACTGAAATTTTAAAACTAAAACATTTTGAATTTGAACATTATGAAATTTACCTAATTGGGTTCTTTGGCAATAAGAATTAAATTAAAATTACTTCCAAATATTTCAAAAAACAAGCTAAATAATTTTTTTAAATGACAATAAAAATAATGGATAACTGTTTTGATAATTCCTTGTTTGTAATTTGAATCGGTGCAAAAATAATGCTAAGCTCGAATTTATTTCACACATACCTCCTCCTCCTCCTGGCGTCAGTATAGAGATGAAATATTTACGCCATAAATTTTAATAATATGTTAATCGGTCGTAAATGACAATATTATGTTTGTTTCGGAATTTATTATGCCATATTATTTTTTACCTTGCCGTTTTAAAGATATTTTTATTACACCGTTTATGTGTGTAAAAGTATTAGCTGGTGCGCTATTTAACAATCATCGCAACATTAAGCTACTTGCTTTAAAACACGTATATGAAGAAATCATTTCTATCTCAGCGGGGGATAAAATTAGTTCATTGTATTTGAAGTAAATTGAAGGAATGTGACATTTTCAAATATAGAATTCGTAGAACTAAATGTTTTAACAAATTTGTTGCATTAAAAAGTTTGACGATTTTTTTCAGTTAACAATTTCAATAAAGTCATTGTAATATTCCATCAACTGTTCTTAGAATTAATTTCTACATGAAATGTTTAAAAAAATATTTGTTGCATTAAAAATTTTGACGATTTTTCTCATTTAGTAATTTATATGAAGTCATTGCAATATTTGATCTTTAACTATAATAAATAGAATAAGTAAGTTAAACTTTCTTGTTGCATAAAAATAATTGAGTACCTACTGAATATTTAACAAAGTTAATAAATATTTCACTATTTTTCAATTAATTTCACTATTTTTTTTATTGTTTGTTCACTGTTTTTCAATGAATTTCACTGTTTTTAGTGTTTTTCACCCCTTTTCAATGAATTTCACTGTTTTAGTGTTTTTTCACTGTTATTCAAAGAATTACTCAGTTTTAGTATTCCTTTCACTCCTTTTTTATGAATTTCGCCTTTTCTGTATATTTCATACATCCTGAAAAATATATGTGTAAACATTCACACGATAATAATTTATGTTTTCAACTATGCAATGCCAAATCCTTAATTGAAGTGTATGTAAACATTTTAATAATTGAAATTTAATTTTCTATTATATCGCATTTTCGAGTATTATAGAAATAATTGTTTTCAGTCCTTAATTGAACCGTGTATACGGTTTGAATTTTCCACACCAAATACAAAAAAATAACAGCTAATTAATAGAAATTAATTGTATAGTATTAAATCGGTGTCGATGCGCGCAGCCATCTAATTAACTAAATAAAACAATTTCATATCTCTCATATCAAATATTTTGCGAGGCTCAAAGCAAAATTATATGACTCCAAAATTGACCAATCAATTTTATTGCAATTTTTTATTTATGTCATAAAATTTTCATTACTCAACTTAAAAATCCTTTACGATAGATGAAATTGATTTTAAAATAAAATATATATATATTTATATAAATAAATATAAAATATATTCATTTATTATCCACGAAAACATATAAATATTTATATTTCGTAAAAACATCATAAATGCATTTTTATACAAAAAAAACAAGCAAACAACATGGAAAAAAGAATATGTATGTATTCATAACTATTTTGTTTATTAATGAAAAGCAGCAGCAAAGCAAGTGATGATCGTTTTTAGTTTAAAGCGCGAATAAAGAATGGAATGCATTAAAAATAAAAATCGTAAAAGCTTCATTGGAATTGTTTTAGAATGTAATCACTGAGTGAGCAAATTTAATCAAAGAACGTTTAAGAATGTAAGGAACTTTAATAGAAGTACAATTTTACAATGTACATATTAGAAACTAAAATTTTTAAGTGATTTTTCAAACAAAAAACTTTTTTCATTATTATTTATTTATTCGGGGAGGCGGCACTCACTATAAAGCGCATTCACAATTTACGTAATTCCTATGCACGAAAATTAAATTATCAATAATGTAAGATAATAACATCTGAAAAGTTGTTCGATTTAATATCCCACATGCTTTAACTAAAATTTGTCGACGTCTCGAAGAAGAAATTTTCGTATATGCTAATATTACAGCATAAACTCATAATTGAATTAGCCGCTTTCATATATTCATTATCTTAATCAATAACTAATTTGATTACATGTCATAGTAGTGCTATAGTTTTTTGCGACAGATTGGATGGGAATGGGAATGAGAATGGTGGAAAGGGGAAAAAAGGGCAACACAACGAGTGCAAAGGATTTAATGAGTGGATGCTATCAATAGCTGTAGGTGAGATAAGAAAAGACCACTAATAGGTTAATTCCTGCTGGTCCATGCACCCCCTACAAGGGATCCATACCGTTGCTATAGGAACGCATCCCGCGAAGAGGTCATTGCTCATAGCAGGCCCGGAATTCCGGAAAATCCCTGCTTTGGATTATTATTGACACTTTAATTACTATAAAATAAACATTTCAATTTGAATTTGCCGCATCGTAGCATGTTATTTATGTAGCATTAATATAAATATTTTTATTATTATTGTAACTGTTGTTGTGGTTTTTCTATTAAAATCAATCACTCTCTATTTTTTTTTTCATTGCATTAATCATTTTTATTATATTGCTGCATGAAAATCCAACACCTCCGCATTCGTTACGCACGCCGAGCTTTTTTTTATTTCGTTGTTGTTTTATCATTACACATTCTTTACATTATTTACATTGATATATAATTCACAAATTCGGCGTTCGCTCAAAAAAAATAAAATTCTCATTTATCATGACACAATTTTATTGCTTGCTGCGTATTTACATTTTCTAGATTTTCAATAAATATCAATTAATCTACTTCATATTCCGATTAATAATGCACTATCTGTAGTTTTAACCTCCAACACTATTGCAAAGCTCTAAATAATTCAACATTCAATTTTTTCTCTCTTACTCCTTTGTTTAACACTGATAATTAACTCTATATGTATTATGTTGGCGATATGTCGGATTACGAAGCAGTATGAATAATCATATAGCGATTTGTGATTTTTTATTGCTAACAAATATCAGTCGTAATCACACAAATCAATATAGCTTGCCGGACGAATAAATGAGTCGGGTTTGAGAGCATGATTTGGAAGTTTCAATATTTTCATATTCCGTTCAATACAGGATCTATAGTTTTATTCTACAACTAATGCAAAGCGTAATTCAGCACTTAACTTTTTCTCTCTCACTCCTTTATTTAACATTGATAATTGACTCTCTTTGTATTGTGTTGGCGATATGTCGGATTACGAAGCGGTAGGAGTAATCATATGATGATTTGTAATTTTTTAATTGCTAACAAAAATCAATTGTAATCACATAAATCAATATAACTTGCCGGATGAATAAATGAGCCGGATTAGAGAGCATAATGACGCAGTTTGACTATTACCAACATGTAATATGAGTTATTTCACTATAATTGCCGGTCTAGCGGTACACGTTACTAAATTTTAGTGTTTTTCACACTTTTCGACTGAATTTTAGTCTTATTTCACTCTTTTTCACTATTTTCGCTGAATATGAGTGTTTTTCGCTATTTTTCACTATATTTTAGAGTTTTTTTATTCATTAACACTCTTTTCACTAAATTTTAATGTTTTTTACCCTTTTTCAGTAAATTTTAGTGTTTTCTTCAGACTTTTTTTACTAAATTTTAGTGTTTTTTTACTCTTTCTTACTCTTTTTTTGTACTGGTTTACTGCATATTTTTATTATTATCAAATGTCAATTGAAATTATACATATTAGATATCTTACATGAGAAGTTGCCGGATGAATGAAAGTACTGAATTGGAGAACATAATTGAACAGTTTCAGTAAAACCAGCATGTAAAATGCGTTATTTCACTTTAATTTCATTGTTTCAGGTTAGAATTCCCGGTTTATGTACCGAGTTAACGATTTTTCGAAATACTGAGCGAGACACTACTGTATCTTTTTGTAAAACACTTTTTGTTATATTAACATTTTTATTTCTTTATTTCACATTAGAATATTCATTTATTATTGCCGGTCTATGTACAGAGTTAACAGTTTTTCGGATAACTGAATCCGAATTTACTGAATTTTTAATTGTAATTTTTTGTGACAAAAGTTACCTATTTTACGTCAAATTTTTATGTATCAAATCGTTTATTATATTGATTTGCATTAAAAATTGTCGGAAGATTGAATGTACCGGATTAGTGAACATGAATGGACAGTCTTAGTAATACCAGCTAGTAAAATGCGTTATTTCACTTTAATTTCATTGTTTCAGATTAGAATTGCTGGTTTATGTACCGCGAGTTAACGATTTTTCGAACTACTGAGCGAAACACTAATGTATCTTTTTGTAAAATATTTTTTATTTCGTATATTTTTACAAAACAAATCATAAGTTGCCGGACGAATGAATGTACCGAATTAAAAAACATGATTCGACAATTCCAATATTATCATCATGTAATTTCACTTTAATTTCTTTATTTCTATGTATTATATTTCGAATTAACGATTTTTCGAGTTTACGGTATTTTTATTTGTATAAAATATTTTGTGTTATACAATTTGTCTTTTTTACGGTGCGGCGCATTTTTACACAACAAATCGTTTATTGTACTGTCACGAGAAAATCAATCATGCCTTTTTAATCTTTTATTATATTTTCTATTAAATAAAGCTTCGGCACCTTCATTTCATTGAAATAATAATTACATTTTTTCGTCTATTGTTTTGCTGCTACAACAACAAAACGCGCAGGAAAAAAATGCAGAAGGAAAAAAAACCACTCTATTGTGGTTTATATCGTTTATTACTAGATTATATTAAATAATTTCATATTGATTTGAAACAATCAATCAAGTTTTAACAACAATTTTGAACCGTACTCAAAACGCATATATTGTAAATTGTTTTCGATTAAAATTATTTTGTGTAACTCGTATTGCATCACTTTTATTATTATTTCGCTGTTGTGTGGTTGCATGAAAATAATGAAAAACAATATGCCATTTAAAAGAAATATGATATATTTAAGCGATGCGAATTTTCAACAGCGCAGCGAATTCGCTTTTGCTTGCTCGCTCGCTGAAAAGTGTACAATTTAGATAAAAAATGATCAAATTCATTCCCCGGCTATAATTAGCATACGAAAAGACGCTTTAGTTGTTAAAATTAATCAAGCCTTTTTATTAAATTAACCGGTTTTTTTATTATTCGCAATGATGATGATGGTGATGATGATGACGATGAAAGCTCGGCACCTCCACATATTTTTTGTTTCAATAAAGAACGGTGGTAGTAACCAAAAACTTTTAATTGGCAATTAAAATATTTTAGCGCATGGTTAAAAAGTAATTTGGCTATAATACACTTAAAACAATTTTTGTACTTTAAAATTACGTTTATATTAAATTTACTTGGCACTGTTAACTTTTTCCTTTGTTTCTATTAAAAATTATTGATCGCTCTGTGGAAAAAGTTGTTAGCGCGCGCGAGAGACAACAACAACACAACAACACACAGCGTCCGATAAAAATATTTTACACAATCAAAATAATTTAAATTATATGGAAATGAATTGGAACAAAAACGCGTTTACAAACAATTTGCAGTAAAATACTGTTTGCAATTTTTTTTGGTTATGTTGTTGTTGCACAATAAAAGTAATCTATTTTTAATTTCCAACCAGTTTATAGTAAATATTTTCGAAAGTAATTACCAAAAATGTGCGCGCTCTATTTTTTTCCATTACTATTCGTAATTAATTATCTCTACCTACTACTAGATTTTAGAGTAGTTATATTATAAGATAAAATTTTTGTAATATTTCTTATCTTCACATCGTACGTACGTACAACTCACAGGAGAATTTTTATGTAATGAACATGTAATTAGTTTTCTAAATATAATCTAATCTAAAACAAAGTTATATAGCCATTTTTACTGTGTCTCCGTTTTTTATTGCGTTTAGACTTTTATTTATCTCTTTATCTGCGCAATATAGTTAATCATAGAGGTAGTGGCTCAAATATCGGGCAGGATTCAAATATTTTTTAATTGGAAATTACGATTTGTGGGTTTAATACGTTGTACTGAATCAGGAAACATTTTGGTAGTAATTCATTGCTGACTAATATTATAGACATTGTTAAAATCAAATTGGAGAAACTAAATATGGGACAATGTGATTTATTTCAATATAAACGGCCTATTATACATGTGGAACACTCATTTTAAAATAAAAATTCTTAATTTCATCCTAAAAGCATTGTCATTTCTACTGTCTCCGTCCTTTCATGTGCTTAAACTTTTATTTATCTCCTTATCTGCGCAATAACTAATCATAGATAGAGGAAGTAGCTCAAATATGGACCAGGAATCAAATATTTTTTAATTGGCAATTACTATTTGGAGATTAATACTTTGTTCTGAATTAGGAAACATTACTGGTAACTCATTGACAACCACAACACACAATAATAATTTTTAATTTCATCCTAAAAGCATTGCAATTCATTACTTTTTCTAAACAAACAATGCGATACTTACAAAAAATCTTTAAAAATATATTTATAGTAAATCTTAAAAAATATTCAATCTTCGAGACTATGTTTGTTTTTAAAGCGAAATTAATAATGCAATGCCAATTCTAGAACATGTTCGTTCCTCTATAATAACTAATATAACAGTACATTTTAAATAATAGGATGTCTAAGCTTTTCTTTTCTATTTTTCATAATGTCTAAAAACGCAAAATATTTATAAGAATTATACACATTATTTATAATTTTGTGTACCATTCAAGAGTCTTCCTTAAAAAAAATTGAGATACAATAGCACATCAAGTGAGTACAACAAACATTCTACAATTTACTAGGATATCTAATGTTAGTCTATTAAAAATGCAATAAATTTTCACTCTTATCAAAGTCAAAAATTCCACTACATGATTTCAACTTGTAATTCGCTTTTATTATTAATTATTAAAAATTGAAAGAAATAAACAACAATTTTTACTAGATTTTGCCATACTAAATTTATATCGATAATTACAAATCTGTATCTCTTATCCAATTAAGAGAAAATATGTTTTGCGCCTGTTTAAATACAAACACTTATTATGTTTAAGTTTATTACAATTCAAATTCGTAGCAAACTTTTTCTTTCCGTATTGCACCCGAACGCAAAACATTTTTTATATTTGAATTGGCATAATCGTTGATAAACTTCTATATACAATAAAAAAAGAGATTTTTCAAGAGCGTTCATCATGTTCGCTAAAGTAAACGTTGTATAACATAAAATACGCATTTTTTATAGTTTCAGACAAACTTTACGATCAAGTATGGGTTATTATCGAATAACTGTCGTCGTATATTTATTCATTTTGTATTATATTGTATAAACCATTTTTCAGTTATCCGATTTGTTCAATTTACATTAACAATATTTTATATACAAGATAAGATTGTAAAAGGATTCGAATTAGATTATTTTGGAAAATATTAATTAATAAATTTAATATTTGAATGATTACGCTTCATATTTACTCTTTGAAACTTTTATGGATGTTTTTGAATTATAAAAATCATCATTAGAGGAGAGGACTGCCTTTAGGCGTAAAGCTTTTCACTTTCAAAGGGTTATTAAAAGGATTGAAAACGCTAATTAATAAATTTAACGTTATAATTCCCAAAAAATTTTTCAAGATGAAAAAGCAATTACACAATAGGGAACTTTGAAATATTTATTACTACCTCTTATTAATCCAAATGACTCAGGGAAATAACGAGATTTTTCTTAATAAAGGAAGAGGAATAAAGGAAAAATAACGGCAGTTAACACATTTCGCACTTTTGAAAAGTGTGCGTTTCACTTTCCACCAAATCCATTTCGCATGTTCAAATCGCGTTCCTGCCTCCACGCCGTGCCGGTTTCTTCACGCGCGTATACTTGCTAACAAAATTCAAATTATTATGAGATAGTAAATTCTTAAATCAATTAAAATACTTGAGATAATTAGATTAATTTTCCAAATTGAAATTTTCGTACCGAATTATTTAGTTTGCCTCTCGTATTTGACATTGTAAAATTACACCCACACACAGAAAAGCCGCAAAAAATATTCTTCGACATTCGAAAGTAATTAAAGTGATAAATTCTTCATTTGATATTCACATCGAGGAGAGTGTTATTGCATACGTTTTCAAATGCTCTATAGGGGCTAATATGCAAATGCTCCTATTCGATTTAAATATAAATTTGAAAAAGTGATCGATAATGTATAATAAGCGCTATGAAAATTAATTATTTTCGTTGTAATAGCATTTTTTAATTGCTAATTAATTGCCTTTATTAAATAATCTCACAATGAAAACAATTTTTTATACAATTTGTATGTCAACAAGCTTATTTTTATCATTTTTATTTATATTAGATTGCCCTTTACATCTTTTTCAAATAAAATTTGCCCAACGGGGTAATGACGCTCCTAGCTTAAAGTGGCACGAATTTAGAAAAGGCAACATACGGAATGCAGCTTACAAGATATCCCTGATAATTACAAATGTAATTTTTGTATATTTAACAAGTTTATAATATGTAGCTTCTTTTTTACCTATTTTATTTGTTAGAGCGCAATTACCCTACCAGTTTCGCCATTACCCCTTCATAATTTTTGCGTTTTTTTTTGACTTTATTAAACTGAATTTAGATAGTATATTAGTTACTCTTTCATGTACATTAGTTGCAATTTATTCGTTATTTGTTATTTAAGAACAATTAACAATTATTCTTAGGGGTAACAAACTCTTTCACTCACTTAATATTATTATATACATCTACATACATACCTACTTGTACAATATATTAAAGCCGAATCAAATTAATTTAATACAGAGTGTTACAAAGTACGCTTTAAAGTTTAATTACAATAGGGGCCTACATTAAATGTCATTAGAGCGTAATATTAAAATGAAAATTTGTTTTTGGGATAACAGACGCCGCATCGTCATTGGTTGATAAATTTAACAACCTAAATATGGCTTAAACAAGTATTATACTCGTACTCTGGGTATATACATATATTGTAGTTTGCCAGCAAATGTTGTTTGTTGCATTCTTATCGATTCATAATTTTGGCGTGGCGGTTATACGAAAAGTTTGCCGTTTTCTTTCTTTTTCGCCTCCCCAAGTATGTTTTTTAATTTACATTAAATTATAAAATACTCGTAGGTATTACCTACTTTTATACTCAAACTCGGGGCGGGAAAACTCTTGCGCTGATATCTAAAGTATAATAATAACGCGCCGTGCACATGCTTTTGTTTTTAGTTTTATTACATCAAATTACTTTAACGTAGTTCTAAAGTCAATTGCTGCGGTCTGGCTGCACGGCAATTTTTTATCATATCGAAATGTTTGCTTCAACATTGTTAAATCTATTAGACTATATTAAAAGTATAATTTAATCGCTGATGCAATCACAAAATTGATTCGAAAATTTGCCAAAGCTGCTATTTGGTAATTATTTAACGATTAACTAAATTATAGAATTTATCTTTCTTTTTTTTTTGATTTTGTATCTATTACCGAGTCTTGTAAAGATTAAGTTAAATTTAGCATATTATCTTTAACAAACTTTAGTTAACATTTTATATTTATTTAACATCCAGTTCAATAGCTACTATAGTTTATTATGTTGTTAACTTACGCAATGTTTGTAAGATACTGATGCGTTTATCTGATGTCTATACCTAATAATTTTTAAGATAGACCAGGTTGTAGGATTACCCGCCGGTCGCCAATACCCAACTTTCCCATAATTTGATTCGTCTTTAATATATTGTAGAAATAAGTATGTGTAGATATATAATATTGTAATATCGATCGATAGGAAAAGGAACAATAACACATATAGTGCATAGTACTATGTTGAAAATGAAAACAAATTGATTTAGAAATAAACTTGTTTCGCATATAAAGTTTAAATGAAAATTCTACCCCGCAAACAAATTAAAAAGTTTTTTGTTTTTATGAAGGCGAGTGCAGCCAGTGTCTGACTGGCAGATGATAATAAAAAACGGATTGTCTTAAGTAATTCTAAATTGAATTTAACCGCAATTGCAACAGTAATTAACATTATACAATAATATAAGTAGAGAGAGGAAGCGAAAGAAGAGCCAGCCAGCCAACGCAGCCAACCAACAAACCCCTCGCCTTTTTACCAATCATTGGCTTCATCTGCCTAATGATAATTAGAACATCGTACAGGCCATCGCACACAACGATTGCAATAACATTTGCATATTTTTCAACTTAATCTTTATCTTATGAAACTTACTGTAAACCATTGCACCCCCATTGTTAAACAATGACAGGGCACTTTCTCTCTTTACTTTTTCATCTCACATAGTAGCGCAGCGCAACGCGGCGCGCGATATTTTCAAAACAACAAAATTATCATAATTGATTCAACCATAAAGGCAACCACCGACACGAAAAGGAGGAAAAATAAATTTGCGCGTTTGTTAATTGAAAGACAAAAAGCAATGACAGTCCTGACGCAAACAATCTTTTTGCCCCAGCTTTTGCTTTTTTTCACTATGCTTCTTCGTCCTCCTCGTCGTCGAAAAGCGCGCCGCGCGCGGATGCTTCTTAAATATTAAAATGGAGCGAAGGGCTAAAAGGAGAGTTTAGAGAGCGTGGAGACGAGAGAAGAGAAGAAGAGAAGAAAAAAAGTGTAGCTGATGTACGCATACAAAAAGGAAGGTTTGTTTGACTTTGAAAGAAAACGAGCAACAAAACAAACAAGTCGATAATTTAAAGCGAGTAGCACGCAATTGCGTAACAAACCGAGAATAAAAGATATTTATCAATTTGTCACTTCCACCCTACTTAGAACACCATAAATTACCCTCATCTATTCTGAAATACTTTTCTTCACGTGTCACACCACCACCGCCACCATTCTTTTCCATTCTTTTGAATATTTCAAGTTGGAAAACACACTTTACTTATAACACATATAAGATATTATTAACGAATATTCCATGTGGCCATATGGCTGGCTTGGCTGGTCATATTTAGTTAAGTGCGCTATGATAAATTTACTACCCTCCGAAAAGTTTATATTTTATTTATGATCTTATATGGCAAGATAATTGCATTAACTTGCATATGATTTATTATTTCTTGACCTATTAAATTGACCCCTCTATGCAGAATCATGTCCGAACCAGTCGTATCATAAAGTTACATTCCCCTTTTGATACTGAATATTATATATTATACGGCGGCGCGCCACTCGAACTAAAATATGAACTTTCAAATTAGGTAATATTGCTATTTCCAAAATTGTTTATTATTAAATTATATTTCTATCTACTCCTACTATGTACTATATACTCTAGAGCAGCGTTTCTCAACCAAGCGGGTCGTCATAAATATTTAATGGGCGGCGATTAATTTGAAATTAAGTTTATTGCAATAAAGGATTAATACTCTGTTTAAATTTACACGTATTATGGACAACCTTCACACATTTGTCGATTTTAATGAGGGGTGAGTGGGGGAATCCCGCACCCCTAAGAATAATTGGTAATTGTTCTTAAATATCAAATAACTAATAAATTGCAACTAATATAATATTTAAATGAATATAAAAAATTTATAAAAAATAGCTAAACTGGAAGGGTAATTGCGCTCTTATAATAAAATAGGTTAAAGCGCTACATTTTGTAAACTTGTCGTTAAATATACAAAAATCACATTTGTAATTAACAGGGATGTCTTGTACACTGCATTCCGTATAGACCATTCCGAACATAATTCACATCTGCCATAAACCATCATTTCTTACCTTTTCCAAATTCATATCACATGAAGCTATTGAAACGTCATTACCCCGTATGGGCAAATTTTATTGCAAGGAGATGTGAAGGGCAATCTAAAGCAAATCATATCTTAAAATATTCAGCAATGCACAGCAGAATGTCTCTTTGTATATATATTAACAGATCCAGAATTAATAATTATATGCTAAATTATTTGTTAAGGAACTGTCGTCATTTTGCAGTATGTTAGCTTACACAATGTTTGCAAGGTACTGATACATCATTCTGATCTCTAAACTTAATAATTTTTAAGATAAACCAGGTTGCGGCATTACCCAACAGTCGCCAACTTTCTTTTAATTCATGAACAATTAACGAGAATGTATAATACTATTAACAATATTACGTTAACACTATCATGAATATCGAAACGATTGAAATAGAATTCATTCAAAGTTGCTTTCAGAAAATGTTTGGGAAGCACTGCTCTATCACCATTGCCTTTACATGTGTAGTCAATCTAACATACACATTACCTACAATATTCAGCAAACAAACACAAATTAAACGAATTTCGCTTCTAACCGATTTATAAACGTAGTAAATAAGTTAATACTATCTCATATTAACTTTTAATTGAGCGAAAATGCTTGCGAGATTCAAATGGATGAACGAACCGCCACTCTCAGCAAATTTCCAATCGATAAATCATTGAAAGCATAGCATAGCACACAGAGAGAAAAAAAAGCACGTGAACGTGAAAATATTGTTGTTGTTTAGCTTTCTGCTAATTTAATTGAATTATTAACTGCGATAGTGAAATAATATTTAGATTAATAATCGTATATAGCTTAAACTGTAATTTTAGAGCAATCATTCAATCAATGTCCATTATAATAAAATAATAACTAAATAACCAAATGAATGAAAATCAAATTTACAAGTTTACTATTAACAACAAGCTTTATGGGATGGCTGTTCATATTAGCTAATTAAACTACCCTTACAAATTCATATTTTATTATCCAAACAATCAAATTCTAAATAAATAAAAATTACAGGGTTTACCTACTTTAAAAATGATAATGTAAAACGCTTTCAAGCTTGTATTATCTAGCGATAAAAAAGAACTTTAAAAATTGTATAGATCCTCGAAAAGACCGTTTTGTTTTGTCAATTTGTTGCAATAATGTAGACAAAAGTGTTGCATGTAATGATCTCTATATAATTTTACTTTACAAATTATAGATATTAAAAGTTTATTAGGCAACATATTAAACTATTAAGTATTATGATGGCATAACCACATACTTTGTATTTTTGACAGTTACATTTTACAACAAGAAAGATATAGCTTTAAGAATCACTAATGGTAGAAGATATCCTAAATATATTAAATTTTTGATGAAAATATTGTTTTAATGCGTAAAAGTCTAACTATTCACACCACTTGACATTTTTAATTTTTAAATGATTTTATAATTTTTCACTATAGATAAATGTGCAAAAAATATATCGAATTAAATTTAAATAATATTTTGTCATGTTTTGAATGACAATACTCTCCTAATAAATAAGAACAATTTGGATAATGCAAAAAACAAGTAAACAGTCAAAAAGTTACAGCAGTTCCTATATTTTTAGACAAATGCTGGGGTAAATTTTAAGTCATTATATGATTTTTCAAAGCATTACTTTTTAAGACCATTTTTCATAATTTTAAAAATATTACGAACAAATTAAATATTACCCCTAACACTGCATTCTCTACCTACAGTAAACATTAAATAAGTCAAATATTTTGCAAAAGCAGCTACTTCCTTTGTACAGCAATAGCTTTAATTTACTAACACACATTTAAAAATCCACATAGAAATCAACCATTTTCTACTGGGTATTCAAATGCTAAATGTTAATATAGTAACCCGCAACAAATAATGTAATTTCAACCATAAATAGAAAATTACAGTTTAATATTGAACACGTTCACATTGCAAATGTGAAAATTTGTGTACTTTAAACGTTTTTGTGTCTTTTCAAAATACTGAAAAGCTTCTTTCCGTAGAATACCCTTTAATTATCCTAAAACATGTTTGATAGCTAAATATTACAATAGTAAATACGCATCAAATAATGTAATTTGAACCTTAAATAGAAAATTACAGTTTAATATTGAACACGTTCACATTGCACATATGTGAAAATTTGTACTACACTTTAAACGATTTTCGTGTCTATTCAAAGCTCCTTTTCGTAGAAAACCCGCTTTAATTATCCTAAAACATGTTTGATAAATTCACATACAAAAAAATTCTACCAGGTATTTAAATGTCAACTCTGTTTGTTGGAATAGTATAAATGCGCAATAAGTGAGTACATTTTCTAGATTTTAACAGACATGTTAATTATAATAAATCATACCAGTTTTGAATAACCGAAGACATATTAAATTACACATTTCAAGACCCTTATAAATTAGACGTACGTACAGGCATAATAATATATTTTTAGAATAACACATACAAAAATATAACGGCATTTCTATTTAAAGCTTATTGGGCTGTGCTAAAAATAAAACACATAATAATAATAATAATAATAATAATAATGAAATGAGATATTAAAAGCTCCATTTATAATAATGATACGCGGGAATAATAATTAAATTAATAAATTACGTTTCGAGTTCATTGTTGGAAATTTAAGTGTTCCGCTTTTTAAAACACAGCGAAACTCTCCTCTATATCTATCTAAAAATGCACACAAAATAATGAAATACAATTTACGATCACTAAAACTGTCTTAATCAATATTAATCACATATTAGTGCCAGAAACAGCAATTTATTACATTACTACTCCAACATATATAAATCTACACATTTTAATAAAACACAATTTATTAATTTTCTCTTTTCTTCCTCTTCCGCTGTGTGTGTGTGTGTGTTTTTTTAATAAAAAAATATAATATAAATGTGCAAGAATTACAAAAAGAAAATAAAAACGAAGAATGTTGAGAAAAGTAATCTCTTGTGACTTATTTAGGACTTGGAATAGATTTTTATTTTCAAACCTCGAGCAAACGAAAAAGATTCACATAAAGAAAGATATTTTATGTTTGCGGAACGTTTAATGTTTTCTATCAATTAGTTTATTGCGCTCAAACGAGAATTTATTTCTTCAATTCAAAAAAAAACACACACACCCACATATACATAGTAGTAGTACTAAAAGAATTTATAGTTGGCAAAATTCTATTGTCAACCACCCCGCATTTTAAAGTCATCCAATTTATAATTCATACATCAATTATTAAATAAGGCTGTGTAATTCGTAGTAAATTCGTATTGTAATTGGAAATAATTAATTGTGTTGAATGACGATTGAAATCAAAATGTATGTATGTGCAATGCATGTATTCCAAATGCTTCATTATATCGTTTTAGGTTTAGCTATAAGTACTATCTATAGTGCGTCAAAAAGTAGCAAATAAAACGCATCAAATATTTAAACCTTACGATCATTGTGTTTTCGTTAAATTTGGAGATATACACTCTGTCAAATAAGTATCGGGAATTGTTCGATAAAACACAAAATATTTATCATTCGTTCATCAAATGGATGATGTCGCCTTCCAAGTAAAGTCTTTCTTAAATAATACAATTACATAAACGAGTTATCCTATAGTCAAAACATTTTTATACCCATTTTCCTGAATCAAGTCTAGCCCACGCCACGAATTATTTTTTTCACCTTTCATTGGCCGAATACGAGCACTTTAAAGTTAATTAATTAAAAATTAATTTTAGTTTTAAAGAAAGAAAAATGTCAATCGATGCCATATCTGACAAATATGGTGATTGTTCTATAATATTGGCTAAGCATTTAATCAGAAATTCGCTTAAAATGAGCGCCTTATGGGAGGATGCCTTATTATAGTGAAGAATCCGCGCATTTTCACTCTACAAATTTGCTACTTTTGCCGAATTTGCAACTTACAACACCACATTATGCTTAAATATCATTCTTTTTTTTGTTATTTTTCTTTCTGGCAACAATTTTGAGTATACGATTGATGTTAACTTCAGTTGAAGTCACTAATCGCTGGCTAGAGTGCGGCAATTCTTCTAGCACATCTTGAATGCTTCTGAAAGCATGGTACCTCGTGATTTTGATAAAGCCGATTCACTCTAAGTCTTATGTAACATGTTTAGCGATTTGGAAAATAAAATCTGTACCTATTTGTAAAAATCAGGATACTCATTTGAAATCTTTGATTAAAACAAGTGCTGTAAACAAACTAATCGGCATATGAGTAACAAATTACAGGTCAGTATAGAGGATAATATTTACAATTTAGTAATAAATAGCATTTTGGCAATATCTTGAACGGGACCTTCTAAATGATCAATTCCCGATATATATTTGACAGAGTGTCGGTTATTTAGTATGCAGCTTTCTTTTACAAATAAACGTAATATGCGTTGTGAATTAATTGAAATCAAAATGTACAATATATATCGTACAATGTATGTGGAAATTATCTGAATTCCAAATGCTTGATTATAATATTGTTTTAGGTAGTAGCTAAGTACCTACACAACAAAAATGACCGAATAAAATCGTACAACGCATTAAATATTTAAACATTACAATCACAGTAGTGTTATCGTTAAATGTTAAAGGTATAGGTTATTTAGTATGCAGCTTTCTTTTACAAATAAACGTAATATGCGTTGTGAATTTAAATTTTTTACGCCTTATCTCTTAGCAATTACCTCTAGGATAAAAATCAAGATGTCATATAAAATTTCTTACAGTGATAAGAGGATAAAATGTGTTCTATTTCGGTTCGACTAAAAATTAGTATTAAGTGATACATTAAGCTTCATTTGGAATTTATGATAAAAGTGAATTTAAAATCTTCGTGTGTTTATTGACTGTTTGAAATTAATATTGCTATAATTTTTTACTTCTAGTAATTATGTAAAAAATCAACATATGAAATTAAATATAATAATTTCTTATCATAACTCTTATCTTTAGCAATTATTAGAAATGGTAGGCAAAACTAAATAACTTCTTAGTAATGTTGACAATCCTTTTTCCTGATAGTGGTTATGAAAATTATTAAATTCTGACGAAACGTAGACGATTAATTAGTTTTGTATAATAATTTAGAAGTATCAATAAATTATTTCTTCTTTGATCAGTACAGTAATTAAACTAAATATTAGTTTAATTCTCATTTTCCGTTTTATAAAATAGAAACAAATTTAAATGTTGTTAGAATATATAATGTTATAGTTATATTGTAACAATTAGCGGGCTCTTTTAGTAAAATCAAAACTAAATTGAGACTGATTTTAAGATTTATTGACAAACAAACATAATAAGAATAAGCTTAACCATTTTATTTTGAGACAAGTATAAGTCCATATTTTTATAAAATAATTGTAATTATTTTTAGCAATAAATAAACAATTAGACTTGTAATTAACAAATCCGTCCGCTTTTAGTAAAATCAAAAATAGATTAAAACTGATTTTAGATTAAAAATGTTTCTATTTTATTGTTGAAAAATCTAATTTAAAAAATATTTACGATAGAAGATATGCACATATGTATGTTTATAAAATGTAAAATACATCCATACTATATTTTTAGCAATTAGATAGAAAAACACAAGCGAACTAGTTAAGTTAAACAATTATGATGAACGATAAAAGACTATACAGAATGTGCACTGTGCGCTGCTTTATAAAACATTCGTTGAACTAGAAATTAGATTGGGTCTTATTTTAAGTTTTATTCAAAAGCAATGTTTGAAGCAATCAAAACTCCCAAAAATAAAACATTGTGAAACTTTGACTAATAAAATCGCAATTTGAAGTATATTCAGCGTAAATATTGACGAAATCCAAGAGTAAAAAACAAGAAAAGCATGTTTTACAAACATAAAACTTTTCTATTATTCTTCAATTTTATTATATTTTCGACGTGCATGTGGATGGATGTACGTGTATATGTATGTATGCATGTATTTGTGCACAAAATCTACAGTTTCATGTTGCATATTTTATTGTTTGAGAGAAAGAAAATTATTTCTGGCTTCACTTATAAACGTGATCTAGAAATTAATTCTCCTCCACGCCGCTGCAGTCATTTATTACCCATGCACACATACACGCCGTTTGTTTTTTTTTTCTTTTATGTGATGCCGTATCGCTAATTATTGTGCAATTAAAGCACTTTGTTTGACAATAGAAAAATAATTAACTTGATACCGACCAGATATCACACTCATGCTCTTATAATATAATCAAGCTTAACAACATATAAAACTTAATTATCGTTTCTTTCGCTGGTAATTAGCATTCGCAATGCACTATTATTCGACGACTATTAAATTAGTTATTTAGAATTATATATATATTTTTTTTAAACTGCCATCAAACAATAATCATATCAGGCTGAAAACATAATAAGCTCTCTTTTCTATGGGACAAAAGTAAAATAGATAAATAAAAAGAAGAACGTAGTAGTAAAAAATATCTAACTAACATGAATTTTCGATTGGAAGGTGTTTTATTACATGATTAAAATGAAAAATGGCCGGTTTGCGCTTTTTTCCTTAAATAATGTTGAAAACTTAGTAGCAATGGTAGCTTAAGAGTAGTTTCAAATGTTATATTTCTAATGTAAGCCCTTTAACTAACGCATATTTAGTTTAACTTGATACGACCAGATATCACAACACTCGTGTTTATAATATAATCAAACTTGACTATACACTACACAACATATAAAATTTAATTATCGTTTCTTTCGCTGGTAATTAGCATTCGCAATGCACTATTATTCGACGACTATTAAATTAGTTATTTAGAATTATTATTATTTTATTTTTTTTGAAACTGCCATCGAACAATAATCATATCAGGCTGAAAACTTAATGAGCTCTCTTTTATGTGGGACAAAAGTAAAATAGATAAATAGAAAACAGAACGTAGTAGTAAAAAATACTTAACTAACATGAATTCTCGATTGGAAGATGTATTATAACATGTTTAAAATGAGAAATGACCAGTTTGCGCTTTTTTCCTTAAATAATGTTGAAAACTTAGTAGCAATAGTAGCTAAAGAGTAGTTTCAAATGTTATATTTCTAATGTGAGTCCTTTAACTAACGCATATTTAGTTTAACTTTGTACCGACCAGATATCACACTCATGCTACTCAACATATAATACTTAATTATCGTTTCTTTCGCTGGTAATTAGCATTCGCAATGCACTATTATTCGAAGGACTATTAAATTAGTTTATTTAGAATTATTATTTTAATTTTTTTTGAAACTGCCATCAAACAATAATCATATCAGGCTCATTTGAATATAAATCAAAGTTTTATTGTCAATATGCAAGTTTTTAATGATTTGCTTTGAATAAATCAAAATTATTGCACAACAATAAAATGCAAATACAATTTTTTTTTTCATAAACTATGATCTCAATAAGTTTTATACGAGTTTATCGTAAAAACCGATTGTTTGTTGTGTGTAATAATCCAATAAAATTATACAAGAAACACTATAAAATTTTAATAAAAAGTAATGCTATAGAATTTTATAAATTGACAGCAAAAAATACAAGCTTAAAATATTAACAAATTTGATTAAATAATAAAAAATAGGTGATGTTATTTTAGGATTAAAATCTATTTAAACTGCACAAATGTCTACATGTTAAAATCTAACAGAAAGTTAACAACTTCTTGTATGAAGTCTTACACCAATGCTAAGATTTAATTTTAAATTTGTTGATGCAGTCGTTATACGTGTTCGTTAATGCCAGTGTGAGTCTGCGCTTAAATTAGGTGGCGATTGATAAGTATTTCATGGATGGAACTATGACTAGATAGAAGGAACAGATGGGTTTACGAGAACATTGGTGACATCTGACATCTCAATTTTACCAACCATACTCTCATTAACTACATTCGCTGTGACAATAAATATAAAGATCGTTTAATCAAGATGAATATTTTAAATTTTGTAAAATCTATCATCTAAGTCAGTGATACCCAACGTGCAATATACGTACCCCTTCAATACCGTCCCACNATTAACTACATTCACTGTGACAATAAATATAAAGATCGTTTAATCAAGATGAATATTTTAAATTTTGTAAAATCTATCATCTAAGTCAGTGATACCCAACGTGCAATATACGTACCCCTCCAATACCGTCCCACTGTAGTTGTTAACATTTTATTATAAACATGCCAGCCAAATATTTTTAACGGAAATGAATATTAAATTATTTCAACAACTTAATCATTATCTTAAATAGATAACTTCATGCATTTATATTTATTGGACGAAAATGCTTAAAAATGCAACTGGATCCTAATCTTTAGAAACAAATTACCGCAGTTAGAGTTGATGCTGAGTAAAGAATAGTTTGATAGATAACGTTATTTTTCTTGTAAACTGTGACAATAATATGCATCTTAAC
>JARJDW010020386.1:0-10132 GCA_030264715.1 Adinopsis sp. GC000173
CCCCCATTCTTGTAATATTAAATGCATGCAGGCACAGCACCAATAATGTTATTAATAATAAAAATGCGAAAAATATTGCAATACTTCCCCCGCAGTATGCTCCCTTTTTATGTTTATAATAATAACGGGCTTTAAAATGGGGAAGTTTAGATGCGTAAAGTGTATAAACAATTTGTACACTCTCGAGCCTTTGAATCCTTTCGGAATAATAATTTCCCATTACGCGTCTAGATTTATTTCAATTTTTTTCCTATAAAATAAAAAAAAATCTTTATGTGCCATCTGCACGGCAAAATACACCGCGCGCGCACGCCCTCGCTTGTCAATTGTTCTTGCATGACAGTAACAAATATATATTAGATACCTATAACAATAATAATATAAAGCCGATACATGTTTTTGCAAAAATATTATATATAAAAATTGTGTGTTTATAAATAAAACACATTTTTGTGCAAATATAATTGGTTAAATATTTACAAACACAAATTGCAATTCATTGCGAAAATATTTTGATTTGACGTCTACTTTTATTACAATAATGCTCTCTCTGTATTGACGTTTCTACCGTTCTATATATATTTTTCCCCGCCCGATTCGTATAAATTTATAAAACGTTTGTCGCACGTCAAACTGTTAAAATAAAAATGTATACGGTAATTAAGCGTTGTGCCCAAACAAAAAGAATAACGCTTGATTAATAATTCATTAACAAATATTTGATTATTGAATAATCGACGGCGATGTTAATAATTGAATAGTTCCATTCAATGAAATCGTGCCATTTAATGAATAGGTTGTGCGGAAAAATGCAGCTTGCGCGCTATAGCTATGGACGTTGAAATAAATTTCGCGAGTCTTTTTCGCATTTTTTGATCTCATTGCAAAGCGCGCGCGCACAAACACAAAAAAAATATTCGAATTCTTTACAACTTCCAATTTTGTTTGTTCGACTCGCACATCCGAAACATTCGTTCTCCTCTTTCCAAATGTGTTATAAGAACAAAACTTTTTCCACAAATAAGCGTAAAATAATAAGAGCAATTTCATTGTAAATTTGACCTGAAAAATTCTCCAACTTCCTTCGCGTAGCGAATGCATTTTCAAGTTTTCCATTCCGTCTACTACTACCCGCTCGTTGCCTCTCGCTCGCTCACATCGACATGCTGCTATTTTATTCCAACTATCAGCACGACATCAATTCGTTGTCATCGTCGATGCGAAAAAAAAAAACAACACACACACACATAGAGAGAGAGAAAAATCCCGTACACATACAAAAAAACAATCAGATGTATGATGGCGCATCGAAATGTGCATATGAATTTTAAAAATGCATGCACCACAATCTTCAGCGCCAAGAAACTTTCAGCGCGCTAAACCAAAACCAGAAAAAAATGAAGTATGCAAATTGTTTAATTAAAATTTTGTGGCGAACGCCTTTTGTTCCATGCCACCACCATCACCATCATCGTACTCGAAACCAAAAACGCACCCCTAAAATAATGTATACAACAAACACATGTACATAACCTCCTCCTAACACATACATACATACATACATACACACACATGGGCAAAAGTGTGACTAAATAATACGCTCTCTCGTGTTAGTTAATCGAATCATTAATCATGGAAAGCGACGTTTCGCTTCGCCGTGAGATTTATTATTAAAAAGAGATTACAAATGCAAAAATGAGCAGATAGATAGTCTACCACCATATAAATACACACACAACACACACACACATCGCATCGGCTAGGAAAAAAGATTAAAATGCAATTAAACTAGGAGCGAGAAAGTTGCACAATAAATCTACATTAGATATATATACCCAAAGTATAGGGATATTTGGGTGGTGAGAATTTTTATTGGTTTCATGTTGTGATGAATTCGCATCGAATTTATCTAATCAAGTTGTATCGGGCGTATAGCAGCAGCGAGCGCCCTACAGATACATTTTTTTACGCGCGCTGTTGAGGGAAAGGCGATAAGATGATGATGACGGTGGTGGTGTATTAAAGCAATATCGAATCTCCATCAAATTTCCTTCTCACGCTTTTAAGAAAAAAAATCCGCTCTCTCTTCGCGCGCGCTTCATATTCGAGAGATTATCGCCGTTTCGAATCATACATGAAGTCTATTTGGCTTTCCCTCGACGTTATGATGTGGATTAAATTCAATATTTTTGACAACATCTTAGTTTTTTCGTTCATTTCGTCTCTTACACGTTTTTATTTTCGCAGCGCAACAGCGCACAACGCAAACGCCGAAACGTATTGTTTGCGTTGTTTTCGCATAGATTAAAGTTAAATTTCCGAATAGAAAAAGTATGCGAAATTGAATTGAATACAATATATAAAGTTCCCTCTTTTATTTTTTATTCCGGGACCGAATAAAAAATTTCACTGCATAGTTGAAATTTATTCAAAAATTGAATCATCTTATAACTGGATTATTTATTTGACCTTTTTTCCCAAATTTCATTTATTATTTTCTACCTTAAATGCAAATAGACTTGGGGAAACTCAATTTCTTTGCACCAATATCCTTAAAACGCAAATGAAATTAATTATTGCGCCGAACGTTATAAAGAATATATAATTCCTATTTAGAAAAGTGGAGAATTTTAAAAGAAAAATACAACACGAATTAATTCAACACCATTTTATTAAATAAATATTTATATAGAAGAATTCATCAACGTCCTTAGAAAGCAACAACTTTTATTTTAAATTAGAAACGTAAAGCATTTTAAAAATTAAATCATAGATTATCTCAAGATTTCAAAACCGCAATAAAATTAATAATTAGAAATGTTAAACAGAATACCTATTAATAGAATTTTTATTTATCAATGTGCAAAATCCTAAAAATATTACGCGAATAAATCCAATACCGCATTTTATTAAATAAATATTTATTTTACAGTTCAGTTTACAAAATGAGATTATCGATACTCTTTGAAAGCAACTAGATATTTTATTTTATTTAAAAAGGTGCGCATTTGTAAAAACTACGTCGATAAATATAAATCAATTTTTTAATCATATGAACATAATTCATAAATTTTTTAGTGTAAACCTTTTTATTACCTAATGAAATTGATTATAGTGAATGTTAGTAAGACTTTTTGTAGAATTTTTGTTTATCAAAGTGTAGAATTTATAAAATACAATGCGAAAAAAATCAATACTGCAATTTATTAAATAAATTTTTATTTTGCAGTTCATATTACAAAAAAAAGTGTATCAATATAATCCTTAAAAAGAAATTAGATATTTTATTTTATTTAAAATGGTGTAGATTTTTAAAAACTGCATCGAAATTAAAGACCACACTTCCTGTAATATTAATTAGATATGAACATGATTTATCAATTTCTTGGTATCAAATGAACGTTAAAAATTATACGCATTTTTATTTATCAAGGAATAAATTGAAAAAAATACAACGCGAATAAATTCAACACCGCGTTTTATTAAATAAACATTTATTCTGTGTAGTTCATATTACAAATAAAATTTCTCAATTTTCCTAAAAAGCAACTAGATATTTTATTTTATTTATTTTTAAAACTACATCAAAATTTTATAATTTTATACATTTTTTAAACACTGAAATGAAATTAATTATGATGAACATAACGTTCATACAATTTTTATTTATCAAAGTGCAAAATTTTAAAAATATAACGCAAATTAATTTCAAGACCGCATTTTTCTGCAACATTAATTATATACAATATAAATTAATTTCTTTTACTGAGCCTGTTGTTGTTGTTAGTAAATTACAAAACGGGAGCNTTATCAAAGTGCAAAATTTAAAAAATATAACGCAAATTAATTTCAAGACCGCATTTTTCTGCAACATTAATTATATACAATATAAATTAATTTCTTTTACTGAGCCTGTTGTTGTTGTTGTTAGTAAATTACAAAACGGGAGCATAAAAAAGAATTCGTCGAGCTCATTTCGTAAATTATCCAAACGCAAAACTATTCCCAATGTAAGAAGTTAATTATTGCTCGAGCTTGCTTGCGCTCGCTAGCATTACTACTACAACATTCGTTTTCCTCGAAGCGACGGCCTCGGCGGTGGCACCAACAAAAACATTCAAAAAAATATATTTATTCGGCTGACAATGACATAACTTTCGTCATATGTAGGTCACACAATGCTCGCACGGCTTCCGCGCAGGCAGGCCAGGAATAAAATGGAATCAGCGCGCATTAGAAAACGGAGGCAAAAAAATTCGTTCGTTATGGTATTAATCGGATAATAGGTACCAAGCGCGGTGGTGGTGCTATATTGAAAATGCGTTCTAATAGATTCCCATGTATGCATCCCCCTGCCGAAATTGATTGAATTTTCATGTAAGGCGCGCGTACGTTTGTTATTCAACGCGCCAACAGGAAAAGATGATGAATGATCCTTTCATCAAGCATAAGAAGCGAGCGAAAGAGAAACGCGAGAAAGACTGACACATTTTTTGCTCTACTCTTCAACAGCGTCGCTTTTTTCGCGCGCCGTCTACGTTTTATACACACAGCCGTCGGGCGTTTTTCTTCGTCTTCTTCTTCGCCCCGAAAAAGAGGCATATGACTAATAAATTTCAACTTTCACATTTTTATTAAAAAGCATCAAATGTATTGAAACGCGTTCATTAATATTACGCGCGCAAAGCTAATTTTATCGAAAAATTTGTTATTTTTGTGATTCAATTTCATGTCGGGCAAGAATAACAACATATTACGTTTTTGCCTCGAGTTACCGGCGCGGCGCTTTGAAAGAAACAGTCTAAATCATAAAATACTACCTGCTATATTATAAATATTCTTATTATTTATATATGAAATTCTAAGAATAAATTTTACTTGTAGTATTATTTCGAAAAACAAATTTAATACGTTGTGAAAAATCATACATAATATAAATTTTTCAAGATTGGAAAGAGATGATATAAATCGAAGGGGATGGGGCGCATTAAATTATCTTCGATATCGAGAGACCCTCCGTCGCTCTCTCAAAGAATAAAATTAGCAAGTGCGTATCTATATTGCGATCGGTTTTCAAACAAATCCTTCTTTATGCATTAAGGGGACGTTAAATATCCTTATCGCACGCTGGAGAGCCGAGAGAGGAAAAAAACACACTCACTCACACTCACACAGAGAAAGAAAGGAGAAATCCACTAAATGCGCATTGACTTTCGTTATCTGTTAATCGTAAGTATGATAAAAAAAAGTGCACACGCGCGCCCACGCTGCCGCCGCCGCCGCCGTCATGAAGTGAATTCTAATTTCCTTGCTGCTATTCCATTATAAAATATTCATGAAATGTAAATATTTGTTCATTTTTATACCTCGACGCGCTCGCCACTATTGCACAACGTGTTGCTTGTGTCTTTTTCAATATGTGTGTTTGTATATAGAAAAGCGGAGAGGAAAAACATGTGGAAATCCTTCTCTCGTTTTTTTTATTTTAAACCAACCCCCACCCAACCCGGAACGTTGTTGCTCCTGCTTTTATTTCTGTTTTGTTGCATTTCGTTTCGCTTTATACATTCCCCGCGCATTTAACTCGTTGTTGATTTTCGGTGGCAAAAACGAAACGTTTTTCGCTTGTTGTTCGTTTTTGTCGTCGAAATAATTTTCGTATTAATAATTTAATGCGATCAAACATAAAGTTGCAGAGAGTGTTCGGGGGGAAGTTTTAATAAAGAAGTTACGACTTACCGTAATGATGATAAACACTGGGATCGTCAGGTGCTAACCTTTGAGCTCTCCTAAACCATTGTTCCGCTTCAGCTACACGGCTTACCTGCAAATAATATAAAACGATAATATAGATAGGTATTTATTTATTCACATTGCAAATGCATTCAAACATTGATTTAGATAAATAATAAAAAGCAAACTAATAATAGATATTGCCAGTCGAAATGAAATTTTTCATTTTTACTGAATAAACACTAACGTGTATTTTTTTCCCAATCGCATGCAGGATTTATTGAAATTTACCATATTTTCACCGAATTTTATTTGTTTTATTATGTTGCAGTTTTTGTGATTGGACTTTACTATTTAATTTTCCATTGTTGTGTAAATGATTAGTTATATCAATCATTAAATCATGCAGATGAATTAATTAATAATATTCATGCGTTAATATAAATGCGATAATTAGAATTCAATACAGGATGTCGATAAAAGTATTATTAATTATAAATTGATAAATTATTTAGTGTGAGTTTAGGGTCGCAATTAATATAGAATAATAGTCATGTTTATTTTAAATTGTGGAAAAGTTGGATTTAAAGATTAGTATACACATCATAATAAAGACTCGGAATATCATCCAGAGGCATGACATTATTCCTAGACCGCCACAATACTCGATCATTGTCTAGAAACAACTTACAATGTAACACTTTGAAATTATGAATTATTTAGTGTGAGTTTAAAGCCACAATTAAAAAATAATTTAAAGATTTATAGACTTTTTCTATCAGCCAATGACAATACACTATTTTTAGACTGCCATAATACTCGAATGTCATTGTCTAAGAACAGTATAATATTATGGACGAGCCTAAAATTTGTTCTCGATACCCATGGTCAGCAACATTGTCGCTAAATGTGTATCTATTATCTTTAAATTGTCCTGTACGTGGGAGTAGAGGAAATGTGTCCAAATATTTTAAGTTGTAAAATACTTCAACTTGGGACTATTTAAAATTAGTACACATGTGGCAATATTATCTCAATATATCATTCTAGACCGCTACAATATTTTATAATGTCATTGTCTAAGAACAGTGTAGTAGTACAACTGTGTCTGGATAATGTTAGAAGAATTGGTATTTGTAACAGTAAATTTTTGAACACGTTAAAACTTTAAGGGATAGTCTGAGACTTGTTTTTGATGCATATGGTCCACAATATTTTCTCTAAATCTGTATCTGTTATGATTAAATTTTCCTGTACGTGGAAGTAAATGCCCAAAAACGGTATTAAGTGAATATGTCATAGGAACAGACATAGGACAATAACTTTTCTTTTTAAATTATGTTCTAACGTTTCCAACAAGATTCCTTAGATTAATTTACCTTCAATTTAAAACACGATTTGCAAATTTATTTTGAGATTTCTAAGATAGACTAAATTATTTCACCTTCAATTTGAAACATGATATTTGCTAATACCTCAAAATAAATATTTCAAAAGATATACGAGTATATAACAGCTTTAATTTTAAATAAGATTTGCCAACATCTAGCTGCAATTAAACATTTTATAGAATAGATATTGAGACATTCTTTTCCGAACATGCTGTATAATATAGGCACGTTTGAAACTGTAGCAGTATATCGATTGTGCGCGAAAAATGTACGATAAAATATAAACTCAGCACGTTGGAGGAAGAAATATATATCCGAAAAAAAAAGTTTGACATGAATATTTAATAATTTAATCTTATGGATGGGAAATGGAGAAGGTTTATATCAACGATACGATTATCTTGGGAGCAATTTACAGCGGAGATTTTTAATAGACGTTCGGTGGCGGTGGTGGTGGTGGTGCATCTAATATCGTAACCATTAATAAAATCAGCGTATGGAACTATTAGCAGGCAACTTTTCAACTTTCAGCGATCCCAAAAACTTTATCTCTTGTACTTCATGAATATCAAATGCTTAATGTGGCAACATTACCCCGAGCACGAGAAAAACTCCTCATTAACAAACAAAAACACTTTAATTACTTTAAGACAGGGATTTAAGATGCCTTTTTTTATTATTATCATTCAAGCGACTCGTTTTTTAGTGCATTACTTATGGAAAATTTGACGTCGTGTGCATAAAGTTTTGCTTGACAAACTTGAAACTATCTTCGAATATAATCCACCCAAATTATATAAAAGCAGCTGCGCCACAACAAGCTCTACTTATCTACTATGTATTTTAAGTACAATACAAGCCGATTTTTTTCTAAATATACATAATATAATGCTATAATAGAAATTTTGCGCGCTTTATTACTTCTAATTCGTCCTCGGCGAGTTTGAAATTTTAATATGGAAGGAAGCAAAGCGACGTCAACCTTTTTCATCATCAAAAATTCCCTTTCACCATGCGTTTTTATGATGGCAAAAAATCCAGCTCATTAATGCACTTTGAATTCTTACACTCATTTACATCACTAATTATTAATTCACTTTATAATTTCACCTGTACTGTTTGATTGGTTGCCTGCCAGTCTATCCTTTGCGCGCGTTCGCGCAACTTTTTAATTATGAATTTGCGGCTAAGGCTAGGGGTGTGGGGTAGTGAAGGAGGTGGTGTGGTGGTTGGAGAAAATCTTGCAAACGCGAAATGGAAGCGCTAATTATTCTTAATATTCCATCCAACTGAAATGAGTATGAAAGTCCTGGACATTTATTAAACACTCGAGTTTCAGTGCGGCGGGAGCAAAGAGGAACGTGACCTTTAAGGACGTTATGTGTTGTATATATTACACTCTACTTTAATTAAATACATTCAAACTAATTATCATAGTTTATCCTTATGAATACTAATTGACATTCATATATGTTCGCTCCGCGCAATATTAAATTACAAAACGGGGAATATTTGTAATGATTTTTCATGCAAATTTAATGTACAAACGCGCGATTTCTAATTGCTGTGATATTTTGAGGAATGATTGCCATTTCTCAAATTCTGATTTCGTTTATTATCTCAACGCTACTATGTAACATTGTAGCTGGTACAAAAATCGCTTCATCTAAGCAACAACGAAAATTGTATTAATAATTTTAGCGTGCATGCACCGAATTAATCATAATTTGTCTAATTGAAATATAACCTTAATATTCAACAAATAGTAATATTCTATGCGCGCATAGTTATTAATTATAAATAAAATATGTAGTAGAGTACCTCTATATAATATTGTTGTTGTTGTGTTTTGAGTAATAATTTATAGCGTTATCAAATTAATGACGCCATATGAATTTATATATTTGCATGTCGCTTTGCGTTGCATTGATTTTTCTTACATGTTGCAATAAGCCGAAATTCAATTAATCATGATTTAAGTGCAATTAGCAGCAATCAAAAGGTCAGCAGAATTTTTGCGACTGGTGCGAACGACGACTCGACGGCTCATAGATCTGATCGATGGAAATTAATTATCTCTAACACTACAAACCTATATAAGTTTTTGATCATTTCATTAAAATATGTCAACGCTCGCGCGTCACATCAATTTTTGTTAATTCGCCGGTTGATTAATTAGTTTTTGCGAGGGCGCATTATATTTGATGGCTGCAAACATTAAATCGATATTTGCACCTTCGTCTGATTGACTTTAATTTTGCGCGTTATTTATCACTCTTCCACTCGCACTTAATTACGTAAAAAAGCGAATTAATAAATTGAAAAGCGTCTTTTCCATCACGCTCCCCCAATATAATTTTTTATATATACACATATATATATAAATATCCATTTGATTAATTCGCACGATAGAATAAAAAATCAATCAATAATATTTTTTCCTTTATACACAGAGCGTTTTTTTTGTATTCGAGCATTATTAACGCCGACAGCGCGACGGTAATTAATATAAATTCATTGTTTGCATTAAAGGAACGCAATTAACCACCAACAATGGAAAGAATTATATATTTTACATGCCTCCATCCTTATTCGCCTTGTTTACATACGTCTCCATCTCCGTCTAGCGCCAGGTAATCTGGTAAACTAAAAAATGCTTAGGCAGGTAAAATAAGAAATGCAACCTTTAATTTTAAAAGTTACCAGATTATATGCATGCGTGGTTGCATATTTCCAACTTAAGAATTGAACGGGTTGAAACTATTATCAATGATATATGATTGATTTTCATAAACTTAATAGCTTATCTTTAGAAAATTAACTGATTTTATAACTATATTTTACGTTTTGCGAACTTTTAATTTTGAAGTTTTTAAAAATTGTATGTCTAGTGACGCTAGTCATATTGATCATGATATCAACTTGTAAATAATAAAGTTACTTCTCAGTAATATTTATTTGTCATTTGCGTAAAACGTTCAATTTTTCTTAAATATTTTGTCGACATG
>JARJDW010020392.1:0-11966 GCA_030264715.1 Adinopsis sp. GC000173
AACTCATCCTTAATTATACTATCGAATGGCATCAAATACTCGGTCTTCACCTCGAACAACTCCTCCAGCTTATCCTCGTCCGGTTCCAACATTTCGATCTGCCGCATTTTCACATCATTTCAATCTTCAAATCGGTGTAAATAAAAACATTCGGCGGCCATTTTACTATTGCGCGCCATCTTTAATCGTGCTGCGCTCTGTTTCCGGTCCGGGCGGCGCGCGCCAAATTTAAAAAGCATAGCGGATAGAAAAACAAGCTTTAACTTTATTTAAATTTTCTTAAAACAAACAATCATATAGTACAAATTTATTGCAGCGAACGTTTACATTTAAGCTTCTTATTCTTCAACTGCAGCTGCCTGCATGACGGCGTGATGAAGGTTACAAATGTGTCGAAGGGCTTCTTGTGTACTTCGCGTATGGTGATGTGATATCGACAATCGAATTGCAAATCGAATACGTCAAAATGTGAACCCTAAAAAGTAGTATAAAAATGAATCAATTCGATAAATGCATAATGAATGTAATTTTCTACTTTAACTACTGCAGTGCGTTTTTGCGTGCTGTATGATTTCTCTTCATTCTTACAAGATACCATTCTCCAATTAATGATGTATTTATTCGATTTGTGTTGCGACTTCCACGACACACGCGCTTTTAAAATTCCATGTGCCCAAAACAGCTTATCCAATTCGATTAGATTAGATGCGTTTGAAGTAGCTGAAATATATAGCATTGTTAGATTCGATGTACATACTGGGCAATAAGTGTGCGCTTACCGTTTTGATAATTTGTCGTATTTAGCACCAAACCGGATTTTTCACCTCTGAGCAGATTGTTTCCATACGCGGCGAGGCCTTGAACCTGTAGGAAATACAATGAATTCGGTTCCAGGTTGTGTATCATAAATCTATTTTGATCCTGCGAAAGAAATTGTATACAATAAAAGGCGTCGGTCAACCTACAATCCATGTAACATAATCCGAAGTTAATGCATCGCGCATTGTTTCGTCTTTTCAATGAATGAATGGCAGAATAACGTCTTTCGGGGGCAAAAGGTGTATAAATATACAGCAAAATAATAAGCGAGCTTTAGAATGTTTGGAGAAAATGCACGCGAAACTTGTAAGTAATAAATTATCTATACTGTATATAATGTGTGCTGTATATATAAAAAAAACACAGTTTGCTTTATGCTGCTTGTACATTCTACTGCACGTCACCGCGCAGGAATTATGGAAAAATGATAATCTGCGATGTGGCAGCGGTAATAAATGCTATGCGAAAGCTGCCAGCAACAACGAGTTGGTAAAAAAGCGCTACTTCGTAAGTTGATTGTCGTTTTGTCTTATAGATTTTATTATACGCTGCTTATTTTTTGCATGTTCTTATTGCAGCCTGACGATGTGTTTAGAGCATTTCAGAGCCGCTTTGAAGGCGGCTGTGCGTGCACCGGTAAGAAACATTTGCTCGATCTGGGCAACAACTACGTGCCGCGCTATATACCCGATATGGTATGCTCAGCTGGCAACTGCGGCGAGCTGGACTGCAAAAGCCACATGTACAAGGTGTTTGTGATGCGAAAGCGTGACGAAGGAGATTTGGAGCCGGGCGCGGCGCCGGTCCCCATCGAACTACGCGAGAATTGGATCGGCGAAACGCGACACGTGACCGTCGGCTGCATCTGCTCCCCTTAGTGTACGTAAATAATTATGTGACTGATTGATTCAATAAACGCATCTATTCATGCTGTATTAAACAAAATGATGCCCCTTTCTTTAATTTTACTTCAAACCACGGGTTCAAACTAAACTTTCTAATTCCTGATAATAATCTAGAGCTGGAAATATTTTATTAATTTTTATTCAAACGTGTGATAGAGAAAATATTATGTATAGTTGAAGAAATCTTTTAGAACTGCGCAAAAATATGTATCTACTTACACCATCGATGGTTTTTTGTTGCACTAAAACGGCGTCCAATGCGCTTGGTCCATACAATCGTCGACTCCAAAACACTTTATATTTGGTTAGGGGTAAATCGGATTGGGGTTGCGTCCATGATAGTTGGGTGTGGAAGCTGCCGTTGTGGTAGAATAACGGGCTTGTGAATACATTAGTAGGCGCTTTGGGTCGCTTAGGGCCTTAAAACACATAATACTGCACAATCTCATTACTTACTATAGTAGCCATTTACGAAAATTAACCTGGTAAGTATAGTTTGCACCGCAAGCGTTTGAAAATGCACCTGGTTTATGTGCAGCACACGTCATATCATAACCTTAAAATAAAAATATAGCGAATTAGGCAATCCAGAGATACTCTACGATCAAGTACTGCCAAATAGCGACTAATGGGCAATCTGTCAACATTGCTGTCAATATTATTCTAAAGAAAGAATAACCTTTAAGTAAAATGATTGCAGAAAGTTATTTATTAAAAACTAGGCATTCCAATATACATGTGTGTCATTTTAACTATTGAAGTACCACCTGTCAATCTAAAATAAATTTTTTACGACAAGATCGCCTTAATTTTTCTTAAATAAATTTTTGCGATAATTTTTTAAGATGTTTCTAACATTAATAAATAGTAGATTTACTTAAGAGCTATTCTTTCTTTAAAAAAATATTGAAAGGTTGTCCCTCAGTAACTGTTTGACAGTACTCCAGATTGCCTAATTAAGGAGTCTTGTCGTAGAAAAGTTATACTTTTGATCGACAGATAGTCCCTCAGTAGTGAAAATAACAAGTTATAGAATGTCTAGTTAAGGAATATGGCGATTCGATTATCCAATTAATAGATAATCATTCATATTTTTAGGTTATGTTACGATTTGTACCGTACAAACGTGTTCGAAAATTTAAACTGTTTACCACGCGGTAAGCGGTGGATACCAATTCGGTTAATTCTCATAAATGCCTCTAATCGCATTTACTCACCTATTTTTTCAACATAATTCACCGGCTTCGAGTAGCCCTTCGTTCCGTTTGGATTGATCGCAGCAACGCGAAACTGATACCGTCTGCCCGGTTTAATGACGTGCCGTAGAACGGCTGACGTTCTGGATGTACGATAGCAGGGAGTCCATTCGCTCGTTGGATGATGTCGTTCTTCAATAACGTAGAGTGTGTTGTTATGCCAATTTGGAATCGTCCACCGTATGGTGACGCTCTTGCCGCGTCGATGGCGTGTGCTGATCGTGACATCGATCGGTATTTCGGGTACATCTAACCACAAACGAACGATGGCGCTTAATTACGTCAACAGTTAAACGAATCATAATGATAATTGCACGTTTGCCTTCTCCAGCATGCAAAAAATGTTATAATCAGCATATAATTTCAATTTCAAAACCATTTATTAAGTCATCATCCACTCCAACAACTTTTTCATGCATTAAATTTTACGATCGATCGCAAGAAATATCAATTATTATGTCTAACGATATTATACTCTCTCTCGATAGTCTATAGTATAGAATATTAATCGATCGGTATGAGTAATCTGAAATTGTATTGTACTGATTACGATTACACGATGTTTACTTGCTGCCGATGATGTAATTATGTAAAATGAAATGCTGGCGATTCATGGTGGTCTGTCAAAGCAATCACCATGTATGGTGGTCGTTTCGGTAATTCAATATTGGGGATCGAGGCAGCGCGCTGTGCAATTAAATAAAATGCGCGCATTGCATTGGCAACGTATAACGAAGCTGGCGAAGAGGCGAGAGAGCAAAACGTGCACTCTTCTGCGTGCGCGCACTTTGAAAGATAAAATAAAAGATTGAATCATTTACGGAACTTGATTGATAACTAATAAATATTTAATGTTTATTGAGTTTCTTATACTCCTCTACTCGAGCCAGTAAGTGAGTATCGATAGTTGGCGATGCAAAAAACAAGCACACAAGCACAAAACACTACTTACAAGTCAATATCTATTAAAAGAATTTGCTTGAGACATGCCATCAAGACTTAATATTTATTTTATCATCTTAATTACTGGCTATTTATTATATAAATGTTGGAAATTGGAATGTGTATAATTGCATTTATATGATTGATTTTTGCTGCAAATGTAAAAGTGAAACTGGTTTCCCATTAATTGGCTAATTGTTTTGAAGTTATCTATTGTCTAAACAACGCAAACGAAATTAAATTGCACGCGAAAGACGGCTGCAGCAATGCGCATCAGCAGCAGCATCAGCACCAGTATCGGCAGCAGCAGCAGCAGCAGCAGCAGGAGCAACAGCAACAGCAACGTTGTTCGAGCCTAAAAAAATGCATAAATGAACTCACCTTGAGCATGCTGTAGATGTAGAGGTGTCTGACATGTAGCACCGCATCGATGCCTGCAACATTTACTAATCCCATTACATTCCGAATCGATGTGACAGCCAATATTTGATGGTGACGACGATGACGATGATAATTGGCGGTACGACGGACAGACGCGTTCGTCGAACGGCGCATCGTCATCCACCAGATGATCTGTCGGGCAGCTTCCACGTTTATCGAAGCCACGCGTCAGGCAGCGCTTCAAACACTGCACGAAATGCGGAAATTAACATTTTACTTTTGCATATGAAAAATAATTTATATTAATATAAATTCAAATCGCGTCAAGCAGTTTGATAACACGTACGCCAATTAAATCGCGCTGATAAATGTCTGTGTGTGTGCTACAAATCGCTGCTTTAATGAATTGAATTATTAAAATAACTTATTAGATTTTATAGGCGTTGTTAAAATTAATAAACATTCGTTCAGATAGTAAAGATTGACAGTGGCGTAGCATCATCGGGAATCAACAATGATGCAACAACGCCACTGCCAATTTAAATATATTATGCAAATTGGATGAATTATGCTAAATAGCTAAACAATTTTTGATTGAGAACTTGTCTTTGCCATTTATGCGATGTTATAAATTAATGAACTTACCGTATGTTTGTTATCCAGCTGTTTGTGCGACTGTTGTTCTTGTTGTTGTTGCTGTTGTTGTTCTTCTTGCAACAATATTAAACATTTTGCCTCGCATGTGGCCACCACAAGCACATCGTATTGTTTATTATAGTTGAGTAAGCGTTTCGTTTGCGCGAATTGTACGCGTGCAGCGAGAATGATGCAGCACCAGCATGCGAATGCATTCAGCCACAACACCGACGATGATGACGAGCAGAGCATGCTGCTATTGAACAACTAAACCTAACCATAACTCCGACTAGTTAAGAATCTGTATCCCAGTACTTACCTACTTTCCTCACCTATATATATATGTACATATATGCTTACATACACATATGTATAACAGAATGTACGCGAAATTAAACAACAATTCAACTTTACTAATCAAAATATATTCATTATCGTAATCATAATAATTATTATAATTTGTGAACTGTTAATATTTTTACCTTCCAGTATCAACTTTTTACTGGTGTTGTAGCTGTAGGATCAGCAGTAGTTGTGTCACCGCCAGAGGAACTCGCTCCAGAGGCAGTTGATCCTCCCGTAGTAGTTGTTCCGCCGCTACCTGTGGATGATCCGCCGCCACCTTTAGTCGATCCACTAGACGATCCACCACCACCAGTAGTCATTGCCGGTGTGGTACTCTGCGGTTTTTTCGTCTCTTTGCTATCCTCTTCTACAGTTTCGCACATCGTTTCGCAGAATAACAAGAAGAGGAAGTCGCCATCGAATTCCTCCGACGAGTCGCAATCCTCGCAGCAATAACCAAAACCGAACTATAAAAATCATAGCGCTTAAAATATTACACAAATGAAATATGTATTGTGCAAACTTACCGCCTGACTGATATCGACGTGCGACACCAACAGCCCAAATAACAACACAACGGCTAACATTGTTCTTCTCGTATCTAATTGACTTACACGGCAATTTCTAATGTGCAGTTTATAGGGATCGCATTTGTATATATACGCAAAAATACGGCCTTGCATAAAATATTCCTATTACAAAAAATCGTGATTCTGTTGTCACAAAAAGAACGTGCCTATTTTTAATTATTATCAATAAAATTTCATGCAACTTGCGTGACTTAACCTCCATTCTTATCAATTGAAAAATAAAATACACCTATAAGGATTAATTCATTTATTTTATTTTTTAGCTTTTGTCTTTTTAATCAATAAGCTGCTTATGTTGCATTAGCATTCGTACGTAATTGTTTTGTCTACGAGCGCGCCGTTTTTTTTTCGTCTCGCATTTTATACCTTATTTTCGTTTTTTGTTGTTTCGGGTGAGTAATGGAGCAAGTTTTATAAAGTAGGACCCGGTTGGCTTTCCATCGACAGGTTTATTAACATGTTAGGTGGTCGAAAATTATACACACATATACATACGAAACAACGAAATGAGGTTATGTCATGCATATTAAGAATTATCACACAACACACAATGTTGCGTTGATGAGCAATACAACCATATCATTAAATGCCATAAAAATTTGTTATAACTGTTGGGAATTTGAAAAGAAATCAATATCTATAGCATTTTTTATCGTCACCGATTTATTTATTAGATGCAAATTGATGACGGTGATTATTATTCGGATGCGATACGAAATTTTAACCCGCGCGTACCGCATCATTATCATCATCATCGTCGTCATTATCGACGGTAATTAAAAACGCCGCACGTCGTTTTCTATTACAACAAACTGCGCGCGTAAAAAACGAGTTTGGAATGCGATGCAAAAAATAGATTTAAAATATATAATATATATAAATAGGTATGATAAAACGTCAAAAAGCCAACATGATGGCTTTTTTTGCTATTTACTCTACATTGAGTATGTGTATAATTTACCGTGCCAGTCGATGTACAAGCAATTAGTTTCAAAATCAAGTTTATTTTATTCGTTTTTGTTTTATATAGACTATTTTATTTACATAAATTGCAAAATTAATACAATGTAAAGGCTGAAACATTCCAATAAAACTAAAATTGTCTCGTAGTCAACGTCCAGCAGACCGACGATCGTGTAGCAGCGCGACTTCTTGCGATTGTAGTTGATGAAAAGCACTATGAGCTTTCGACGATCGTCGGCTTCACGACGATTACCATCCGGCTGCCGTTTTACCTGCAAATACTTGGACGCGATGGCGCTCGTCTTGAGCGATTCCTCGCTCAATTCGTACGACGATCGAATTACCATCAACACGCACACCTGCAACATAACAATTCAATTATCGTCCGAATGATCGCTCGTTTTAATATTCACCAAATTGATGGCAACTTGCACCAACAAACAGCACCCGACAAGCACTAATTCACCGCGATAACACTCGCACACACCGATTGCGGTTTTCAGTATCACACTTAGAGTTTGCATCAAATTCACGATCAACATCAGGCAGAGTAAAAGCATTTGCATGCCGAATTTATCGCCAATCTCACACACACACTCGACGAGCTGTTGATGTATCTTGAACATCACGATCAAATCATCGGTGAAATTGACATTGAGATCGACAAAGTTGGCGCGCAGCTGCTCGTTTTCGTAGTAGTTTCGCAGCACAATGATCACATTTAACACGTTATTTAAGTCGATTTGCACGTTGGCGATGTAAAGTAGTTTGTCGCGCGTTTTGATTAAATTCTGAAGCATAATATGAGCGACGATCAGTAGGAGGATGAGCGCGAGCAGTTTGCGTGCCTTCAAGTAGTTGATTTTGATGATCACACTGGAGGATTGCTGGATCAATATCATCGCCAGCGAGCTGAGATTGTTCACCAGATCGAGGATGATCATCGTTTTCGTATAGGTCCCGTATTCGTATAAGATTTTCATCGTTATCCCGACGACATTGATGAATAAAACAACAAATCGACAATAAATTTTACGATGGGTTTTAACTGGAACAACGCACATTTCGAACAATAATAAAATTTTACTATTTCGTGCTAGTAAACTATACTATTGATTTTGCCTCGTTGTTGTTTTGCCTTTTTATTTTTATTTACATGAAAATACTATTTATTTTAATTAAATATTTATCTCTCTCTCTGCACATGTGTGTGTTCGCGTTTATTGTTACTTATATATTAATAAACTTCAAGGTAAACTAATTAGAATATTTATTTTTAAAAATATAACATCGATGTGATAGACAAAGAGAAATTCGTAATCAGCGAAAAAGCACACAAACGCCGACACTCACTTACACATGCAAGTTTATATTTAATGCAACTTTAATGATGATTATTGAATATGAAATATATAACATATAACATGAAACCACAATTTAGTAGTGAGGTGAATCATTTTTCATTGTCAATGTGGTGGTCGTCGTCGCTGCGGCAGCAGTAATACCATGTCGACGTTTCTACGTATCTACAAAGTGTGCGTATTGACGGCCGGATTACCACCACTTAACACAAATCGCTCCTCCTGTTATCAATTTTATCTAATCGTATATATTTTAGCGATCATAATCAACTACGCCTATTCGCTTTATGGGAAGATCAGCATAATCCGTCCGAATCTCAGCCTTGAGTTTTGGGACGTACTGACGTACAGCGCGCTTACCTTCAGCAACGTGTTCAGCGTGGTGTTCATTAGCCGAACGGCGCGCAAGCATCTGCGCAAAATACGGAACGTCGTCGACTTTACGCTCAGCACCGATGGTAAATTTTTGCTGGTGTACCATGCCATCTATATGGCAATTATCGCAAGCGACCTATCGATTATGGTGTACAACTACCGCAATGACTTTCAGTATCTGATCCTGAAAAACGTGCAAATCTACTGCATGCTCAGTCAAATTCTGTTAGTTAAAGAATTTTTGCTGGTATTCAAGCTGGAATTGGAACAGGTGCGTGTAAGCATTGGCAAAATCGTCAGCGACAAGTTATTCTTTAACGCGCACAATCGTAGCATTTTCACGCTGCGCTATGGTCTTATTAAAATTGCACCACCAAAGACAAGCGACGAAAATGAACCTAACGTAACGAGTGTTTTACTACGCTTTAAAAACATCTACATTTGTATCAACTATTTTGTATGGATTTTCGGATGGCCGATATTTTTCATCATTGTCTACATCATCTTAAACCTAATAGATTTGTTCAATTATTTAATCTATTGCATCTTCAACGAATGCGCACTAAACGTAATGTATCTAAAACTATTCACCGCCGGATTTTTCTACATCGAACAGATACTCTTGATCATTGTCGTTGATGATCTAATGAAAGAGATTGATGAATTCGCCAATGATGTGTATAAGCACATACTGAACGTCGCCGAGCTGCCCTACGATCGCCTACTCAACGAATTGATCACGCTATGGTACAATATCATCAACAATCAAGTGCGCTTCCAGGCTGGCTTCATTCTGGTGCAACGCAAATTCATCTACGGCTCGTTCATCGGCGCGACGAGCTTTATTGCGGTGATAGTTGAGTTCAATCGCGTCGTACAGGATTTCAACATATTCGAATACTTTAACAACACTAAAGTCGATACTGATTCATTGATAGACTGATGTGATCAGATTTAGTACGTCAGCGACAAGTTGTTCTTTAACGCACACAATCCTAGCATTTTCACGCTGCTCTATGGTCTGATTGAGATTGCACCACCAAAGACAAGCAACGAAAATGAAGTTAATGTAACGAGCGTTTTGCTACGCTTTAAAAACATCTACATTGGCATCAACTACTTTGTATGGATTTTAGGATGGCCGATCTTTTTATCATCGGTTACATCATCCTAAACCTAATAGATTTGTTCAATTATTTAATCTATTGCATCTTCAACGATTGCGCACTAAATGTAATGTATCTAAAACTATTCACCGCCGGATTTTTCTACATCAAACAGATACTCTTGATCATTGTCATTGATGATCTAATGAAAGAGATTGATGAATTCGCCAATGACGTGTACAAGCACATAATGAACATCGCCAAGCTGCACTACGATCAGCTGCTCAACGAATTGATCACTCTCTGGTACAATATCATCAACAATCAGGTGCGCTTCCACGCTGGCTTCATTCTGGTGCAACGCAAATTCATCTACGGCTCGTTCATCGGCGCAACGAGCTTCATTGCGGTGATAGTTGAGTTCAATCGCGTCGTACAGGATTTCAACATATTCAAGTACTTCACAACACTAAAGTCGATATTGATTCATTGATAGAGTGATGTGATGAGATTTAGTACGCTGAATGTACATTGTTTCGTGTACTTGTTGCAGTGCTGATGTTTCTTGGCATAGCGCTCGGCGGCTGCATGCTCGTCGAGACCGGGCTCCGGCTGTGACGTTGATGGGCTGTGAAGGATAAGAAGACCGTGTGATTGGTAAATTGGTGCTCGGTTAATTAGACTGTAATTACGTTAGAATTATGTGTGCAATATCGGCTAGTAAGGAGGTGTGCTCCATGCTGAATTCGCTCGCCTCACAAATCGCTCGCAATATGCATTTTTTACCATCGTATCCATGACTGAAATTAATTAATTGATTAGAAGTTAATTTGTTATTATTAAACTCAGGCGTGCACATAGAAATTTGCCATGGGGTGGCTCGTCGATCAAATCAACTAATATGATGGTAATAGAGATAAATATACATGGAGAGTGTGATAAGTTTCCAACCTTGTCAAGTTTTTAATGCGAGATTTTTGCATTTTTTACATTCTTCGAGTTTTTGCCACTTTAATACTGATTTGGATATTTTTTTAGAACCTTTTGCAACATTTTTCTCTTTTTTAGAAAAATAACAATAGAAATACAATAAGTTTTAGAAAAGGAAGCGAATTAAAATTAAAAACTACAAAAAAGTTAAAAAAACACAAAAAATTGTGAAATCAAACAAAACACACAAAATGCGGTTGGAAACTTATTAGATAACCTATGTATATCTTGCATCACTAAAATACTCAAGAACTCAAGCCCAGGAACCTACCCTTTGGGTGCGGCCCTGCTCACCCTTTTTGTCTAATCTCTTTTTATACAAATTTTCTGCGCCAAATAATTTTTGATATTCCATTTTTATTGATTTTATTTGACCTAGAGAAAAATTTGTATAATTCAAGAAGCTAATTTAGTATAATTCAGTAATTGATAAGGAAATTGTATATACATATATCGATTATATGTATATAAAAATATAGGAATTAGTGACTAGGAAAATTCTCAATTTGTAAATATTGAACCAACATTGTATTTTAGGCGAATTAAATTATTTGTATAGAAAGAGATTTAAGTATAGTATTTAATATCCAATTGTAGGCTTAAATACGAATAGTCTCGACCTTAACTATACGTATATAAAGAGATTTGGAAATTTAAAATGATTTGTGGTTTTAAATATTATTCATGTGCAAAAATGCATTATTTTTGTTCTTCATGTTAGGCAATGGTGTCTCTATTCCTCATAAGAATATTAACTTTTCCTACTCGGGTTGTGCAAGACCCCTAGAAGAACGAAACTCCAGGTAAATAGCCTGCTCGCCACCGTCTAAGGACGCTGCGGATTTTGGGCCCTTTTATTGCACAGCCCAGTTACATTGCTTCCAACGTTGTAGTTAGAAAAGTTAGAGTATATAAAGCATATACCAAATTATGTAACTTTAAATCATTTTTTAGTTTAGTAATTAATTTCTAACTCTTTTAATTTAAAATAGAATCTTATATATGTATTATGCTTTATTTATAAATTATATTTTAATGAAACTTATTACATACCTAATTCATAACTTTATGTATAGTAATTTTTTAAGTATCTCCCTTATTAATTAAAATATGTTAATAGACAATCTTATAAATACATTAGACTCCCGATTAATTGCAATAATGAGTAGCGCGACTACCAGCAATGAATTGATTTGCGGATAATCCGCACAACTAAAAACCTCTAGGAAAAACGAAACAATTTAAAAACATTGAGGAATACAACACAATATCTAAAAAGGCAAACAAAATCGAGAGG